>CAJNIZ010001668.1:15240-28263 GCA_905231905.1 Symbiodinium pilosum
GGTTTGGGCTGGCTCCGGCTCCAGGCTCTTGAGCTTATTGAGACCGTGCCTTGAACCAGGTGGACGTGTCCAGACTGGACCGGTGCCAGCTTGGGTTTGGGGGTGGCTTGAGCCTCTAGTTTTCAGGGTGCCCTGTGTGCAATCTCTGGGCTCTGGCTCGAGGCTCCCTTTTTTCGGTCTGGAAGCGCAAGGACCAGAGGTGCCAGTTCGGGTTTGGGGATGGTTCGAGGCCTTTAGTTTTCTTCAAACAGTGCCTTCCCATTTTTACCAGACGGGTGCCAGTTTGGGTTTGGGTGGCTCGAAGCCTTTAGTTCTCTTCAGGGTGCCTTAAAAAAGGCCCGAGGCCCTGGCCCTGAGAGGCCCTCAGTTCTGTTTTGAGAGATTTTCAGTCTGTGCAGCTGAAAATGCTGGAGTGCTGCGGTGATTGGGAGGCCGGGCTCTCAGGCCCGCGGGTCCTGAAAGTCGCAAGCGAAAAAAAACCTCAAGGGGGGCCTTGAGGGGCCTAAAAGGCCCATCCAAAAAGAACGATTGCGGTTCGAAGGTTTGGGATACCTCATTCTGAGGGCAACCTGACGGGTTACTCGCCAGCGGCCTGCCGGGCCCACTGCGCAGCCCACAGCTGCCTGTGGGACTGGGAGCTCTGTCGCGGGAGGGCTTTGGGCTCCAGAGCTGCCTCGCCTGCCGGGTTCGGCGCGTTCGCCCTGCTCGCTCACTCAGTTTAGGGTTTAGGGTTTGGCAACCACATATACTTCCAGGATCGAAAAGCTGCAGCATTTACATTGGAGCTTAAATTTTGGCTGAAAATTAAGGACACCTTTTTGAGGATCCCTATAAGAAGGATTATAGTATATGGGGTCTATATTGGGGTCCACGTATTTATGGGCCTACCGCATTGGTCGTCTGGGTGCAGAGAGTCTGCACCCAGACGGGGCAGGATTGAAAACGAAGAGCGTGGTCTACGGTTTTGGCTTTGGGTAGATGATCTCAGTAGTGCTTCAGAGACACGGTTGTGGTGGATTCTTGCTGTGAAGCCTTCTAAAGTATTCTAAAGTAATATTCCCTGCCCCACCTCCCTGAGCAACTAAAAAGCTATTGCATGCGTGGTTCGCATGGGCGTTTCTCAAGAAGGGGAGCTCGGAAGGACCCTGGCGATATATATATATATATCTGGGTTAAGAGAAGTATACTCAGTTACTAAGACAGGTTTGGGGACCCCATAAAGATTTGGCCAGGCAGCAGCAAGGCAGATGCCCCAAAAACACCTTCAAGCCTACTCTTGCAATCCCTTTCTGAATACTGATCGGTGCCCGCGAGCTCCTAAGTTAGGAGACTCAAGCCTTACAAGCCTAAACAACAACTTCAAAATCCTAACCCTAAAGCCAGAATCCCTTCACCCTAAACCCTGAATCCTAAGTCTGGCCCTGAACCTTTGGTAGGTTCTCAAAACCAACCTACCAAATCCGATGCATTACTTGCAGCCACCCTGTAATAGTGGTATAATAGGAATAAAAGAGGACCCTAATGTGATCCCAATTCTTCTGTAATAACTATTGCTGGGTGGGGGGTCCACCTAACTTATACAGCACATATGAGCTATAGTCTGAACTCCGAGTATCCCGCTTCATAACCCCTCCAATTATAATCCCTTTAAAGATTTAGCCTCTAACCCCTGAACCGTAAACCTTCCAAAAACCAATTAAATGAGTTCAGCCTATAGCTCATGTTGGGCAGCTGGTGCCTGGCAATGAGGATCTTTAGCAAACGGCAGAGGCTGCCTGCCGTCCCCTGCAAGGAGCAGTTAGGAGGGTTTAGGGTTTAGGGCAGGCATATTATGAAAGAGTAGCGCTACATGGAGGTTGATCTCAAGATGGTGTGCAGATTTCTTTTAGGGACCCTGCAGCTCTATAAGCAAAACTGTAAGGAAGATTCTTTTCCATGATGGCCATTTGGGAGAAAGGACTTCTGATCAGCTACCATATATGCACTAGTAGCTTCAAGAGACTATAGGATACTACGCATATCCTACAGTCCATTGTAAGTACAAGTTTACTAGCATTTCTCGGTCATTTCTTGGGCTTGTCCCTCCCTATACCCGAAACCTTAAACTACCCTAAACCCGAAAGAGGGGCAATACAGAACGTCCGACCACCTCATGAAACCGCGGTTTAGGGTTTAGGGTTTTGGGTTTTGGGTTTTGGGTTAGTGCTACAGTCAAAGTATGTTTAACGTCGCCATGCGCTCCCTATGCTGGAAAACTGTACAGAGAAAAAACGGACGGTTGGCGCAACGTTGGCGCAGCCACCAATCTCGCAGGGAATGGTGAGGAGTAGCGTGTAACATAGAGTTGAAGACCTATTACATTAGCGCGGCACTGTTTTCTCCCTACGTTGGGAAGAAGCGAAAATGTAGCCCCTGTTATCCCCAGTATCAAACTACTGAGTCTTGCTGACACTCACCCCGTAACCCTAAGAGCATGGTAGCTTCAATTTGCCCATCCATTCATCCACAATAAGGTAGTTTCACAAAATAATGGAACCCCATTACAGCCCCCAAATACTATAATCCTAGTATGGGGACCCCCCAAAAGGGTACCCCTTTTGGGAAACCCCCATAAGGCATGGGTAAGAACGCTGGATATTCGGAAACCAGATGGCCGACGCAGCTGCTAGGCCTGCACCAATTTCCGAACCTCCCAGCCCAATAGTCCCCCTTAAGTAGATAGAATGCGGCATTGGGAATATTTTAATAAGATCCCCATATACCCCATATTCTATCTACTTAAGCGGGACTATAAACCCTAAACCCTAGAGCCGTCCGACGTGACTTCTCTTTGTGCGGTAGCTCAGCGTTGACTTTGGGGTGTTCTCTGCCAAGCCACTTGGGTGGTTGTCAAAAATATGGTCCCTTTTTGGGTACCCTAAATATTAGGGGCCGCATTATAATAGGGATCCAAAAAGGGACCACAATTTTGACAACCACCCACTTCAGGTTGGCAAGCGCAAGGCGGCATTCGAGCTTTGGGCGCTGAGCAGAGATGTGTGAGGCATTCCTCGCAAGCCAATGCGGTGCTGTCTTTTTTGCCTACACCTGCACAGTACCCGTTGCCAGGCAGCAAAGGCACTCCGCGACTGTGCATGCACAGCAGAGGCCATGAGCTCCTCTAGCGGGATTTTTGGCATCAGCTTGTGATAAGCTTCAACAGGAAGCAAAGGCTGCAGCTGCTCCTTGGGCGCAACGCAAAATTTGCCGTTGCAGCAACAAAAATCGGCCGCCAGGCGTCTGAGGAACCCTAAACCCTAAACTTCCCTCCAGAGGTCGTAGACCTCGCCCTCAAGGATGCACGATATCAATCGAGCATCCTCCATTCTCGCTTTGACTTGTGCCAGCTTGGCTTCGACTGCCAAGGTGTAGGGTCTAGCATGTAGGGTTTTGGGTTGAGAGCAGAATTAAAGGAATACTGGAAAAGAAGACGGAAAAGAAAATGGAATATGAAATGGAAACTGGGATTATACATGAGGAGCATAGGGGTTGTTCTTTCCCATAGAATTAATGAACACGGGTTCCTAATTAGGCAACATATTCAGCGCTAGACTAAGCTACCAAAGGGACCCCTATTCCCGCCATCATGGTCCCATGGCAAACCTAATATTGACAGTAGCTCACTTGCTAAACTACTGCGATAGCGCCAACCCTAAACCCTACACCCCATGTTTGGTGACACAATACCTAGGGCAGTGCAAGCTTTCCTCCTTTTGGCCTTTGGCTTTAGAATTTAGATTTTGCAGTGTTTGGAGCATAGCAGTTCGGTGCATGTAGACCTCAGAACGTTCTGGGGGAGTTGTGCAGTTGGGGTCCAGGCCTGGGCATTCACGATGTACCCTAAACTGGTGCTGCAATCTCTGAACCATC
Organism: Symbiodinium pilosum; assembly: GCA_905231905.1. Taxonomy (NCBI): domain Eukaryota; class Dinophyceae; order Suessiales; family Symbiodiniaceae; genus Symbiodinium; species Symbiodinium pilosum. The sequence goes on from CAJNIZ010001668.1 coordinate 19,150, forward strand.
TAGGTTTTTGGATTACGGGTTTAGGGCTTGGGAAGGGAGCTTAAGTGGTGCAAGACTTCCTCCATCAACAGTTTGCTTTAAACCCCAAGCCCTAAACCGAAACCGCAAATCGTTTTGGCCCGGAAGCCTACATAGTAGTGGCAAAAGCCACTTTCCCCTTTATAACCGCCCTTTAAGGAGTTTAGACTATGGCTCGTATAGGATCCCTGTCCGGGCTCCGGCTACTTAGGCGGCGGGTAGGGTTTTGGGTCTAGAGTCTAGGGTGAACCTACAGACCCCAAATCTACAAACCCGAAACTCAAAGGGCCCCAACACCACAGGTTCAGGAAGCCTTGCACAGGGCATTTGAAGGACAGGTCTTTGTAATGTTTTTGTTGGGATTCCATGCCCGTTCAGGGAAGTACAATACAATCCCTGTACAATTCTTTAGATGACTCCTACAGTCTCCCGAAGGTGGCTTTGAAGTACCTTTGCTCGCTTACTAGAATCTGCCTGGACTCATGCTCTTTCGGACTTTTCTATCTTCGAGACCAACCCCCAAAATCAGCCGTACCCCTTAACCTTCAGCTCTTAAACTCAAACCTGATCCCTTAAACCCTGAAACGCTCAACCCTAACCCCTAAACCCTTAAACCCTAAGACTTCACAAGAGTACCAAGGCGAGGGTCCTTGTGATGACAGAGGAAAACTCCGAAGACCCGCTGAGGGGACCACGAACGCAACAGGGTTCTCCTGATGGGGTTTAGGGTTGAGGTTTTGGGATTTCGTCACATGGTTTAGGGTGTGGCGCTTGCGGTTTCGATCACCTCCCAGAGGGTCCAGGTAACTAAAATACTGATACTCTGGGACCAGTTGGGGTTCCTGTGTAGATACTGTGCGGCCTAAGTACCTGTACACTGTTTAGATATGTTGCGCTGCATTTTGCCCCTTTGGGCATGGTTTAAAACTTATGGTTTAGTAGGGCTCAGTAGGGTTTAGAGTTGGAGAGGTTAAAGGTATGGAGCATTGTGTTTCCAACCAAGCGTGCCAATTTGGAGTTGTAGGCCTCCACTTGGGACCTGTTGGGACATGTGTATAGTGGTATCTGATGCCCCTCGATGAGGTTTAGATGTTAAGGGCCGAGGGGGCTTCTGAAAACAGCCACGCCTAAACCCTAGCCCTTCAAGGCTTGGAATCCTAGGGCTCTTGAGCCGTTACAAGAAGAAAAATTCTAAACTCCAAACCCGAAGCCCTAAACCCCTAACCGTTAGGGTTTAGGGCTTAGATTCATTGAAGCTTTCTTGGAGAAGGGGTGCCCTCCTGCAAGATGACGTTAGTGGGCGTCACCCTATGTCCCCTTCAACGGGATCCTATAGTGTACCCTGTATACCTTGGGTACTACCCCCCCTCAGGAACAGTTGGATAATAATTAGAATATGGTTATATATAGCCCTTAATAGAACCCCTAATATAGACTGTTACTGGGTGGGGGCAGTACCCCATGTATACCCTATGCAATCCCGTCTCCTCTTCTTAACAACTACCTTTGGTTTGGGAGCGTCTTAACTACAACTGGTTCCATACTGGGAGAATACCACAAATGAACGCTTTCTGTTCCTTATTGGGTTGTAACAATTTCCACAACCCTAAACCCTAAGTCCTTAGTAGGGACCGCCACTAATCTGGCCTCCCAAAAGCCACCTCTTTGAGAACCCTCACCAACCAAAAGAGTCATTTTTGAAGAGTTCCTCCTGATTCATTCCTTGGGCTCAAACCCTAAACCCTAAACCCTAAACCCCTGCTTTTTCAGAGCTGGGGGCCAGGATCTGGGATTTGAGGGCTTAGGATCTCGGATTTGGAGGCTTAGGACTCTGGGTTTGAGGGTTTAGGGTTTGGGGTTTGAGGTCTATGGCGTTAAAGGGGGCATAGAGCTTTGGGTTTAAGGTTTGGGGCGTTTAGCGCTGCAGAGCCAGTAGTTCAGGGTAGCTCTCAGCCCAGCGAAATCTGACGAACGAATACTGCCCCACGGCTTAGGGCGCAGAGTTCAAGATTTATGGTCAGGAGGTGAAGAAGTAGCTACTACGAAGGTTTGTATGGGTGTCTCTGCATGATTTCATGAAGATGTGAGTAAGATCTGCGTGAAAGCTTCGGAAGATGGAAATTATGCAATACAGTGGATACTGAAAACCCTGCATGACTCTAAGTACCTTATAACCCAGGAATTATGGTATTGTTGTATACGAAGGTCAGGCAGGGTTGTTGGTATCAACAGCGACTGCATAAGGTGGACTTGGAACTGCATACACTTCCGCAACGCCAACTCATACATAGTACCAAAAGCTCCTAAGCTTGGCTGAGAAGCTAGGTTTAAATAGGGCCCTAAACCTTAAACCCTAAACCCCACAATGTAGTTTCTCACAATGACCTTCCTGCGCTCGACTACATATCTCCTGAGGGCTTTGGGGAACTTGAACCTAGGATTCTGAGAACACAGCCATATGTTTCAAGTTCAGGGCTTAGGGTCCTATGGACAAACTATTTAGCCTTAACTATTCCATCCAAAAGCCCTACATTCTCGGGCTAGGCCCCACCCGCTAATCGTGACCGAGAGGAATCATGTTAACTTGTGTTACGGCCTATCTCTTCCAGTTGGGGGCCCAACCAGACCCACATCCTCTAACCTACATCCCAAGCCCCAAACCCTAAACCCTAAATCCTGAGTCCTAAACCCTACACCCCAAACCCTAAACCTTGAACCCTCCTAGGCTATCAACTCCTTTCTCCTATGCTCAAACACCCACCATCCCCCATAATGCTAAGGGCTTGGGTTGTTTAAGGCTTAGGGTTTATGATTTGGGTTAGGGTTCAGGGTTTAGGATTTCAGGTTTTGTTCCGCAATATACAGGGTTCCTGTAGTGCATAGTTCATAGTACACAAGGGGTGCGGGCTAATGTTGCCAAAAACCATGTACCCTAAACCTTAACCCCCTAAATCCTGAACCCTAAACCCTAAACCCTGAACCCTAAACCCTGAACCCTAAACCCCAAGCCCTGAGGCCGCGACAGAAGAGCTAGCAGAGCAGTTAAGAAGAGCCCCCCCACAGGCACAACCTCGCTGTTTTGGGTTTAGGGTTTAGGGTTTAGGGTTTAGGGGTTTAGGGGTTTAGGGGTTTAGGGTTTAGGGCTTGTTGTGTAGGGTTTTGGGCTTAGGGTTTAGTTTTAAGGTTTGGGGCTTAGGGTTTACGGTTTAGGGCTTAGGGTTTAGGGGTTTAGGGTTTAGTTTTAGGGTTTAGGGTTTAGGGTTTCAGGGCTTAAGGTTTAGGGCTTCGTCTTTAGGGGTTTAGGGTTTAGGGGTTTAGGGTTTAGGGGTTTAGGGTTTAGGGCTTGGTGTGTGGGGTTTTGGGCTTAGGGTTTAGTTTTAGGGTTTGGGGCTTAGGGTTTACGGTTTAGGGCTTAGGGTTTAGGGGTTTAAGGTTTAGTTTTAGGGTTTAGGGTTTAGGGGTTTAGGGTTTACGGCTTCAGGCTCAGGATTTAGAGCTTATGGTTCCTTAGGGCTTGCAGGAGGACCTACATCAATTTTTAGGGGTATATCAGGATAATGGAAAAGAACTAGAAATTACTATTTCGGGTTGTTTAGGGTCTTGGGTTTGGGGGCTTCGGGAAAGGAAAGCCAGATGGAAAATCTAATGGACAATGGATCGAGTCGGTTTATGTGTTTGTACAATATATGTATATATAGAGGGTTTAAAGAGTTTACCTCCTGGGTGTTAATTGGAAAAGAGAAGTGGAAGCGGAAATGGAAGCTGCTATTATTGAGTTTGGGGTTTAGGGCTAGCATGAAAAGAGCGCGAAATAAAGAAGGATCCTTTCGTGCATTCCCTCCTGCAAACCACCATGTTGGGTGCAGGGTTGAGAAGTTTGGAGTTCAGGGTTTGGGGCTTATGGTCCCCGTTAATTAGGTAGATAGAAGATGGGGTATATGGGGATCTCATTATAATATACCCAAAGCCATATTCCATCCACTTAAGGGGGACTATAGGACTTCAAAAAAGGTTAGGGCTGAAGATGTACGTTTCGACTCACCAGCTCAACCTCATGGGCTCAACCCTGGCCTGCGTAGCAGTCTGATGCATTTGTCTATGTAGTTCTTCGCTGAGGATAGCTAGTCCCCCTTAGCTAGATGGAATATGACTTTGGGTATATTATAGTAAGATTCCCATATACCCCATATTCTATCTACTTAAGGGGGACTATAACTCAGGAGAAGTTGCATCGGCCATGATGTCTGAGCTTGCGCGCAAACATTGCAAGTCTCATGCAAGCCAGCTTGATAGTCATGAGTGACCAGAATCAGCTTGACTTGCTTGGTGCCAAAGCAAACATACTGGCTTTTACACATATGATGCTTCAGGACATGAGCTAAAACTCCTAGTATCCCTGTTAATCAGCCTTATAACGCTCCCGTATATGATCCCCTATATAACCCCCTGTAAGGAGTTCAGACCCTGAACCCTAAACCCTAAACCCCATACAACCCACTTTAAGGAGTTTAGACTATAGGTCACATGGCAAAGGCAAGGAAGCGGCAAAAGATGCATTTGTAGCAATCGCCCTGGGTGGATATCTTTGCCACCGTTTTGCAGGCTACGGGAGAATTCTGCAACGTCCTTCATCAAGGGTTTAAGGTTCAGGGAGGGCATCAAGGATTTGGTGGAGGAAAGAGGCGGGCTCCACAGACAAAAGTGATTCAAATAGGTATTTCACCATCCAAATAAACCCCAAAGGGCTCTCTAAAATTCATAAATATACATATGTGTGGGGTTTACGGATTTTGGTTTACTTGTTGGCTGCTAATAGGGAGTGTTTATTGCTGGTTTTTACTCCTTCAGAATATTATTAAATGCCCGCCAACGCTAGTGCCAAGTATTCCGCAGAAGCAACCTCATGTGTTGGGGATATGTTTGATCTTGGGAGCGCGTGTTTAATTTGGGACGAAGGGAGTCGTCCCAAGGAATGCAAGCATGGGAGAGAAATTTCAACCTACTACAGGCCTAAGGTCTAGGGTGAGAAGGGAGGCATGGAAAAGAAAGTGGAAACTACATCTTGTTGGGAATTATCTGCGGCTACTCTCACTTATGGTGTGGGTTCAATGCCTTGGGATTAGGATCCACACGGGCAGAACAAGAATAGTAGTATCAATAAAGTAACCATATCAGTAGCAACAAAAGTAGGACTATTCATAATAAGTATAAGAGTAATAGTACTAATGTAATTAAGTAGGATGTACGGTTTCGCTTCAGGTCTACATTATGCTAAACGTTCATGGCGCGCAAAGACGGCTTGTGAAAGATGATAGCCTTTGCATGACCCCACAACCTACAAACCCTCAGGCCTGAACCCCAAACCCTAAATCCAAATGCTTTGTGGTTTGCTTGCAAGAGCGGCAGGTTTGGGATTGAATCCTTTCTCTGTGTTGGTATTTCCAGACATGGGGGCTACCTCTTGTATACACCAAAATACTAGATTCCTTACGATAGGGAAGGGACCTGCAATTTTTGAAAGCCCCCATCTTTCTGTGGAAGTGTGTTGGACTTCGGGATGATTTCAGGTTTCGGGATCCGATATCTGGGGGGCGTGAAGGATTGAATTTAGGGGGTTCGGGTATGGAGTCTGAGGTCTAGGTCTCATACTGTTACTGGGTTGCTGTTAAAGAACTTAAATTGAGTTACCATAATGGATATATATAGTAGATAATAGGGTTTCCCCAATATAGTAACTTAATTTAATCCTAAACCCCTATATTCCCCAAGTTTCCATTTCATTTTCCATTTTCTTTTCCATTTGATTCTCCAGTATAGGGGGATAATATAGTGACTTAATTTAAGTTCCTTAACAACAACCCAGGTTATGTATAGCATGCGGCTCTCCAGTCGCAATGTCTTCTTTTCACCCAAATTCATGGTTTGCTGATGTCGTGTACTTAAGATTCAAGCTGAGACTGCATAGACCTACATAGCGTTGCCCAGGCAATGAGATTGCCCAATCCTGGAGAAGATGTGTAGAACAAGTTAAGCACGTCTGCCCATGATCTGGGGGCGTGTTTCACGATACCTAGGAGTTCAAAACACTTCCTGCAACGCCATGCAGTTGTATAATCTGGCTTTCCACTGATGAATAAGTACCAGGCGGTTCACGTTCAGGGTTTAGAACTTTCCAATCATAGAACTCTACGAACTCGTTCCATTTATCTCGGGACCATTTTCCTAATATGACAACCTGCACATGCAGACCTAAAAGGCGAGACAAACAGCAGACAGCCCAGCTCATGATCTATGACCCTAAGAAACCCTAGCAGGCCAAATCCCAAAACTTAGATCACCTTCCGACCAAGCCACCAGCAGCCATCCAAGCCTTGCTGGGAAATGAGGGAAACACGGTGGGGCGCTGGGAGCCCCCACAGTGGCGTCAGCAGCAGCAACAGTAGAAGTAGCAGAAGCACCAGCAGCAGCAGCAGAGCAGAAGGAGTAGCCGCAGGAGTAGCAGTCGTTGTCGTAGCAGTAGCAGTAGCAGTAGCAGTAGCAGTAGCAGTAGCAGTAGCAGTAGCAGGAGGAGGAGGAGTGGGAGTAGCATCCGTAGAAGTACTAGTCGCAGCAGCAGAAGTGGCCGCAGCGAGAATCGTAGCTGCCATTTATGTTTAGAAAAATCAACAGGGGAAAACAAAAATTGGAGCCAAACAAGTAGGAAGCCCGCTAAGTCAGCTTTCAACACAAAAACAACAGAAACACCGGGAACGAAAATAACGGCCTCATGCAACCACAAGAGCAGGAACCACGACAGGGGCTCAGGACGTAGGCACTTTTATTCAACTTGTGGGTTTGGGGTTCTGTTCACCTTTGGCCATGGCACATTGAGCTACGACTGTCTTCGCTGCTTATCATGGCATCCCTGTAGCCCAAAATGCTCGGAGGTTATTTCTTTTCAGGGCGCTGGGGCGATTGTCCACTGTCAGGGGGGTCCTAGCTGAACAGAATTTGCAAACGCGCCTAGTCCAGAAAGAGGAAATGCGAAGAAGGAAGTCAATTAGTGAGTGCTCTATAACTACGACCCAACCAAGTTTGGGCTTCAGTGCTCGAGGCCAAGAACCGTCAACCCACACTCAAAAAAGATACACATGAGCAGCGTTCTTTTGGTGGTTAAACCCAGTAAGACTATATTCCCTATATACGATATTATACCCCAAAAGGAGAATATAATCTTACTCTATATTGGGTACCATAGTACCCCCAAATAAAATACTACTCACATGCTTCAACTACCGAATCCCAACAACCCTAAACCCTAAACCTTAAACCCTAAACCCATTGTCTCTAGACAGGCCAAAGCACTGATGATGGAAGACCTCCTACAGAGCTCTGGGGCTTTTCCTTTCCATTATTACTACAACCTCTTAGCCCTAAGCTCTAGACCCAGAGCCCTTGAGATCCTCAACCCTAGACCCTTCACCTTTAACCCTTAATACCTCTACCCTGCACAATTAACCCTAAACCCTAAACCCTGAACCTTTACCCTGAAACCTTAACCCTTAAACCTGAACCCTTACCCCTAAACTCTGAATGTAAAATTCTGCTGCGTCACAGAAGGGCGGACCGTCTACGGTCAAGGACCAGCCTGGGATCAAGAGATTAAGGAGGGCTTAGGGCTTGGGGTTCTAGCGTTCAGGGTTTAAAGTTTAGCGTTTAGGGTTTAAAGTTTAGCGTTTAGGGTTTAGGGTTCAGGGTTTAGGGTTTAAGGTGTAGGGTGTAGGGCTTAGGGTGTAGGGAGAAGGATTAACGCTTTACTCGCAGGTTCATGGATAGGTAATGTAGGGGCCAGTTAGAATTAGAATAGGGTTTGGGGGTATCTCCTACTATAGTTATATGTATGGAGGATCGGGGCTGATATTCCTAACTATTCAGGCTTCTACACTAGCTACAAGTGGGGTAATGAATAAGATGGTACACGTGTAGCTTATAACCTATTTAAGGATTTCAGTACCCTTTTTTGCCCCACGTATAACTGCCCATGAACCTTTAAGCAGGCTCCAGGGCATTACAGGCGTCAGTTGAAGAGCATACCGGGACTTGTAAGCATATGTAGAGGAATTATCTGGAGAACCTACGGCACTTATGCTTTGTGTTTTCCACACTTAAAGGTAAGGGTTGCCAGTTTTCGCTCGTTTCATCGAGGGTCTTGGGTCTTTGCGGTGGTTTCTTCAGTTTGTTGTCGATGGAGAGTGGTGCTCATGGGTTTGGGGATCCGGGTGTTACGGTTCTGGCTCAAGTCCCATAAGATGCGGCACCCAAAGCGTAGAGGCTTTGGAAAAAGTAGCCCGGATGTTGCAACCACCAGGAGGAAACACCCCTGCATAATCGTTCGTGAACTTCCAATGTGTTCTCCTAACTCTTCAAAGGGTTTGAATAACTGAAATCCATTCTTTGTGTTTCAGGCTCTCTTTTGGGACAGTGTCAGCTTAGAAATATTGCGCCAGATAAATCATGAACTACTGTGGATAGTAAGAGTCCTGCATGATCCTAAGGACCTTGTACCTTGATGGCGATAGTATACCAACAGGCCTGTCAGGACTTATCATATAAACCATAGTCTGGACCATAGTGAAAACTCCTAGCATCCCCCCTAATAATCCCTGTAGTGGTCCCCTACATAATTCCCTATATAACCCCCTTTAAGGAGTTTAGACTATAGATCATCTGAATAGTAGGCTCCCCAGCCAGGGCCCAAAAGATATTTTAGGATTTAGGATTCAGGGTTTAGGCTTCAGGGTTTAGGGTTAGAGTTTAGGGTTTAAGGTTTTGGATTTAGGGTTTAGGGACATAAGCCCTACAGCCTCAGTCCTCATTCCGTAAACCTCAGACACCTTTCACACCCCAAACCCTAAACCCTACATAAACCCTAAACCTTCGACCCTAAACTTCCTGTACCCTGGCCCTGAACCCGGCACATAATGATGCAGGGTAGGTTTGGGGACCCTATACAAACAAAAGTCGAGGCATTTTATAGGGATTAAAAGGCAATCAAGATTAAGAACTATACCGCTGAAACCCTTGCACCCTTGACCCCTGCAAACCCCAAACCCCTAG
>CAJNIZ010001669.1:0-72468 GCA_905231905.1 Symbiodinium pilosum
TGGGGGAGCGACAGATGCAAGTGTCCCGCAAAGAAAACGAAGAAGACCAAGAAAGATTCACTCCAGCTTGGGCTGTGAAAGAGGGTTGTGAATACCCACCCCTTGTTCCCTAATTCCCATACTTTCCAGTCTGAAAGATGATTGCCAAATGTTTGTCAACAGCTCATGCTTAATGTATGCCTCGAACTCGAAGTATGCGTGAAGAGTTCTAACGAAGCATTAAACACGTAGTTCAGCAACATCTGAAATCAGTGTAGCGCATATTTATGCTGAACTACATTTCGCTTATGAATGTTAGTTCGTCTTTGTCACGGTCAACTGCCTTAAAATTTAACATAGCATATTCGCGCAGGTCTTGCTCCTGTCGACCACGGGGAAGCTCGCCACAAGAATGGCAGGCAAGCCAGGCGTGAAGTCTATCACCATCGCCAAGCTGCTCGTGATCAACGACCTGGTTGCCATCGCGGAAAGTATTGGCGAGTACGCGTTGTGGGTCGCATGCGAGATGGGCATGGTGCAGCGCGGTGAGTGGGAGCAAATATACACCGTGTGGCAAAGCTGCCAGTGCTGGCAAACGCTGGTTGTCAACGGAGACTTCCAGCAGCTTCCCCCGCCCGTGCCGGATTAGCGAGCCGTAGACTGCCGCCGCCCTCCCACCCTGCAGTGGAACCGGCAGGCATACGAGCTGCGCCAGCAGCATCGATGCCAGGATCCGGACTTCCTTCTCTTTCAGGAAGCGATCCGGCGGGGCGGCCAGCACAGCAGGAGATCGACGCCTGCCTCGGCTGCTGCATCGTGGCGCCAGAGCTCGGCAGCGGCATGCTTCAAGAGATCTGGAGCGTGGAGCTTGCCGCTATCATCCCCCACATGTGCATCTCCGCCTGGAGCGGGAGCGGCGCATGAAGGACCTCAGTAGCAGCATTTGCGAGCAGGTGTTCAGCTGGTTCTGAGGGTATGCCTCGACCTTGAACACAGCCTCGGGCGAGGGCCATCGCTTCTTGGTCTTGGTGCACGCAAAGAGGCGCAACGCCTGCGTGCTCTCGGACACCGCGACTTACCTCAACCCACGCTCTGCGCACCGGAAGACTATGAAGACGGCGGGCACGTGGAAGAGGCCGAGCTCCCACGCCTACGCCTGCAAGAAGCCGGCCAGCAGCCCCAAGCTCGTGAGACGGGTCCGCAAACCTCTAAAGAAGCCGGCGGCTGCCAGCCGCGTTCGCTGAGTCGTCCATGAATACTCCAGGATGCTCATATACAAAACCTTTCCTGCAACTCGTCACTCCCGTGTCCTCTCGTAGCTGACCTTTCGTGCCCTGTCTCTGCCTAGGACCCAGACCCGGAGCGTGTCATCCTTGCTGAGGGAATGCGCAAGCATATCATGTGTTCTCCAGTGCACCACAAAAGCCGAGAGTGCCCGCGAGGAAGACATGGTCTGCAGTAGAGTGGAGTCATAGCATGTCCTATTGCGCAAAATCGCATAAATTTGTGCGCATTGCTTTACGTGACAAGAGCATGTGTCTCGAAGTGGAGCGGCAATCCATAAGTGGGTCTTGCGGAACTGATGCATTGCCCAGGTGCCTCACCTGCACCAAGTCGGCTGTGGCACGGAATATATAATCTAGGGTTCTTCTAGTGGTCTCTTTTGATTTTTATGGCCTTGTCCGTCGTAGCTTGCAAATAATGTTTGGGGGTCGAGGGTTGAAGGTTTGGATCACCATGGACGGCATGTCCCCTGTCTTCCAGAGTGCATAGAGTCGTACACCCATAAAAGTCATAAAGCCGCTAAAAACACTGTAAAAATGGGGGCGTCCCACCCTCTTTAATTTCTTCCCCTAAATAATACACACCTACCCCCTAGTACTGACCCCAAGATAGTATTAATTTACATATATATATATATTCATATGTGTGTATATATGTATACATATATCTGTATATATATATAGATATAAGGGGCCGGTATTTGTTATTGGGAGGTGATTGGGGATGCGAGCTACGCCTGCATCCTAAACCCGATTTACCCCAGTTTCTACGTTAATCATTTGTTCTTACATATGATGTTCCATGCCTAAGCCCTGACCCGTGTCTTCCTTACTGACAACCCAGAGTTAGAAGTGTGAGCCCCAAATATGGGATCTAAAATGGGCCCTTTGGCTTTTTTGGTGGATTCTAGGGATACATATAGTATATAGTAGGTATACAAGGATCCCAGCATTAAGGGCTCATGCCAGGGGCCCATGGTTTCAAGGTTAGAGTGACAACCAGCAAGCTGGAAGCACTACAATGGCTCCTAGGTGCAGCGTAGATAGGTTAGGTGGACCCCCACCCAGGAAAAGGGGCTATAAGGGATCGTAAGATTGATATTAAGGGCCCATTATATACCTAGTATACCGCCATTACCAGGTGGGGGGTCCTCCTAATAGATAGGTCAGGAAAGTCATCAAACGTGGCGAAGCCAACAGCCAACAGCTCAATGGCAGGATAGTTGCACTTGACACTGCTTGGGCTCCTAAAGCCCTACCATAGTATAAGGTACAGATTGTTTGACCTAGGGAACTCAGCGACTGCAAGGGTGCATATCTAAGTTCTGGGGGTGCTTAGGGCGGGTTGAATTAAATCTGCAGCCTCACACTGCACAAGGGACTGCACAAGGGTTTCTGCTGACCAAAAACGTAAGATTTGCAACTGGCAAAACCCTAACTAGTAGTCACGGTCTTCTTTTCCGTTCCTTCATTCCTTGCTGGGTTGCTGTTAAGGAGCTAAGGAGCTTGAATTAAGTTGCTAGGATGAGCAAACCCTACTATTCAGTACTCAGTAATGCCCTGAAAACTCCGTAACAGCAGCCCAGTCATTCCTTACTAGCATCGTCTCGAGACATGGCTTCTGCGTTTCCAGCGGAGCTCGCTGGCGTGCCAGCCGCCATGGCTCCTCGAAGCTGGAATTTACGAGATGGGTAATTCACAAAATTAAGGCCCCATTGTGGTACCCCTACATATTAGGTGCCGTAACATAATCTATAACCAAAAAGGGGCCCATAGTTTTGAGAACAGCCCAGATAACTGGGTGATGAATTACTGTTTAGGATTTAGGGCTTGGAAGCTACCTTTTGCTTATGGGGTTTTTTATAGGGGCTACTATAGAGGGTTGGGGTGCTGGGGTGTTTTCAAAGATAACACGCTACCCGAACAAGTAATCCCTATCCGTATATCCGTGCTGTAAATTGTAATCGTGACTTGACAGGTTCCGTAACAGTAAGCCAGTTCAGGGCTCTCATGTTGGGCTTCAGCGGTTGAAGGGGCTGGACTTGGAGCTTGGGGATTAGGGTCAGGGTGTAGGATTTGGGGTTTATGTGAGCTAGCGTACAAGCAGTGATGATGAGGTTTGAACGACCCTTCAAGCGCATGGCTGCATGCTAAGCGCTGCCATGGCCCAATTATGGTTGGCCATCTCACAGTCACCTGTGGCGGCCAAGCCACCCAAACCTACTCTTTTATCTTGACGGTCAACACCTCTTGCCTCAGAGACCCCTATGAGGCCGGAGAATCCTAGTGGAGGGCTCTGGCAGGGTTTGGAGGCCCTTGAAAAGCAAGAGGCCCCGTGGGAGGGCCCTGAGGCCCGCTGGCGCTATTATTTTGGGCGGGTGGGAAGGGCTTAACACCATCGTAGGCGCATGGCCTAAACGTATGCCTTGAGTTTACGAGTGGGCTTAGAGATTCGTTCGGCTTGAAGATGTGGTTTCTTGGTTTTTTCTGAGGGGTTTTCTACCAGGCGGATCGGACACAATGATGGATTATAGGCCAAAGGGGTAAGGCCGTGATTCCGGAAAGCCGGCGATATATGCGCTAGAGACATTTATCTTTCAAGGGGGACCCCAGAATTGACAGCCTCGGAAATTCCCACACTTCAAGCCCCACACTCCAAACTCAAATCCGGAGACATGCTCGAAGCCCCAATTACAACCCTCCTCGGGAGACCTCATAAATACAAAAATGCGTGTATATATATATATATATATTCACACATTTGGAGGTTTATTTCTTTCTGTACATGTTTCCTAACCTTGCGCCTTCTGATCCTTAAAAGCCTCAAGGTCATGCGGGACATGGTGGCGAGGGGCCAGATACCAGACTCGCATCGCTGCCTCCGTTGCTGGCCATTGTTGCAAGGATGTTTTTTGAGGTGCCCACTACTAGTGGCAAAAGAAAAGGACAAGGGACCCGTAAAAAGATGACCATTATTCAGTGTTCCCCGTGGTCAGCACCAGTGGGTAGGGGACTACCCGAGGGTATAGGCTGTTCTTGAGTTTAGGGCTTTTTGTCCATGAGAAAACCAATGCTTAGACCCCTGTTTAGTTTACGGCTTGTCCAGAGTTCAAAATTGAATCCCAAAGGTAGACCCCCAACTGCTGAACGAACCAGATGCATCATAGGGCCCCCCAAATTGGGCAGACCCTCTCCCCTTTAAAGGAGGAGACCTTTCAGACCCTGCCCTACTTGGGGGTACAGTATGCTATGAAGGGATTTTCTGCACGGTGTGAGCCCCAATATAGGATTCAGACTTATTGTATAGTCCTTCTTAGCAGGTCTTCTAGAAAGGCGCCACCGAAATTGGGGAATTCCCTATAGCAAGGGAGGCGGATATATTAGTCGGAAGGTTTACCTCCAGCTTGAATTGGGTTGAGGGTTCAGGATTGCTACAGACGGGTGGGTATGCAAAGATGGGAATGCAGATATGTGAGATTATGTGAGTTAAAAAAACCATGTTTGAGAGATTTGTAGGGCCTTGGGGCTTAAGGGGTTTAGGCTCCTTTTTGTTTGTGCAAAGCGTTTGTACTTTCTTTGCAAGGGTTGCTTGTCCTTAGGGCCCCTCCGCACACGTGTGGAGCCAAACAACACTGTCGATACGACCTTGTGATGATAAGGAGAGGTAGGCCTAGCCACGGTTGCCTGATGGCCTTTATGGATCCTCATGCAAGTTGGGCCGAGCAAAGTGGCAATGGTTTTCATCGGCCTCAGCCAAAGTCGAAAAGAATCTGTACGCAATGATTCTGCATAGAGCCACATACAGATCGAGCCTTCATCCAACATGAAAATCCATTTGCAGTACTCCATGAACTCACGAAAACCCTACACTCTACAGCCTGAACAGGATCTCTTGTGAGATCCAACTAAAGCCAGGCATGCCCTAATACCCGTCAACTCCCCACATCAGGTGGACCCCCCACCCTGGAATAGTGGTATAGTAGGAATATCAGAGAGCCCTAATATGATCACCAGTATCCAGCATAATTTGTAGTCACTATTACTGGGTGGGGGGTCATTAACCCCTATACTTCCAAAACCGCGGGGCCCAGGTTTGTTGTCCAAGCTCGGGACAGGCCTCGGCGCGCTTACCGCGGAGGGGGTGGCCCAGGCCATGGTTTGAGGAGGTTTCAGGTGGGTAGTTTGTTCCATATGAGCCTTACATGGCCCCTGTACCGTATATTTCTAGTGTCCCCATATAAGCCTTACATACGCCTTATGTAAGGGCACCCACCTGCTAACTACCCACCTGAAAATTCCCTTAACTGAAAGAATGGATTCTTTAGTTTGTGGGCTGGGGCTTGTACGATTGCCACTACTGTTATTGTTCCCCTTGCTAGTGCTGCTACTGGTTTTAATACCGTTTCTATGATCACTACTATGCATATCATGCTTACTATGACTCGTGCTGCCACTGCTACTATAACTTTTGCTAGTGCTGCTAGCATTACCTTCAAATGCTTTCTAATCTCACAATTACCATTAATCTTGCTGTTGCTGTGTGTGCTGTACGGTTTAGAGCCTGAGGGCTGGGTTAATCTATTTGGCGCGTAACGTTTTCTGTAACCGTACAGAGGGCCGCGCAGGGTCACTAGACTTCTACGGGAATTCTGGGGGTCAGGGCTAAGGGCTTAAGATTCGCAACATCCAAACTCAATCTGGCTGGGACGTTACAGATGGAGCACTTGACAAGGTGAGGAATTCGGGGAAACACATTGGCCGACAGAAAGCTCATGTGCAGAATCAGCAAGGGGACCAAGTCAGAGTTTTGTAAACTAGCTCAAAAGGGAGTGATCATTACCTGGGGCGTGAAACAAGAAGAAATGGGGGTTCGCAAAAGGTAGTGGTACTTTTTTTAGCGTTCCCTATGATAAGGATTATCGTATTTTGGGGTCTATATTGGGGTCCCCATATTTTGGGAATCTACAAAATAGAGTGTTGGTTCAACGCGACCACTTTGGAACCCTCATCTGCGGCAGGTGGTTGCCTGGGAACAGGGCCCTTAATAGTATCTCATAGAATATTCTGGTATACATAGTATATCATAGTACATGATAGTATATTATAGCATATTATAGTATAGTGTAGTACAGTAAAGTATAGCATATCCTAGCATGTTATAATACATTAGTATTTTATAGCGTAGTATAGTATAGTACATCACTGTATACTGTATGTTAGAGTATGTTACAGTATAGTGTAGTATAGTAGATAGTATAGTGTAGTATAGTATAATATATCATAGTATATCATGGTATATCATCGAAAAATAGTATATCATAGTATAGTGTAGTCTAGTATAGTACATTACAGTATATCGTAGTATATTATTTTGGGTTGTTTAGCTACCCAGCTGGGAGTACATTTCTGACGCAAGGCGTGAAACTCTGTGCTAAAGCAAAACAACTGCGAATGATGATGGCTTGCGCAACAGAACCATGCAGTCGGAGCAGGGAAGCTATAATCAATATCACTTACCATTGGCACGAAAGCCTCCCATCCCTGGCAACACTATGTCCACTGTGGTGCACATAAAAAATACAGCGAAACATGTAGGATAGAGGTGGGTGGAAGGTTTAACCTTTATTTGAGGGGATAAGCCCCCAGAGGTTTGGGGCTGCCGGCTGCGATTTGTTATATGGTTGAAAGTGAATTTCTAGGCCCATGACACAACCCCGAATTGCTCCAGGGTACATCGTGACACCTCGTCTTCAAAACTCAACCCCACACCCTTATTCACAAACGGTACGTCCTGAACCGCAGCTCCCCAGCACTTAGCTTGAATCTCATCATGCGACCCATATCATAGGCAGCATCCCGCATGTTCGCTGCCCTCGGCTGGCTAGAGAGCCTGTGCCGGGATGGGGCCGACATGGACCTAGGCTCCGGGCACGAAAAGTACGAGGAAGTTTCAGGGCTTCAGGGGCTTACGAGTTTAACCAGGACACGCAGTGCACTATTCATGTTCTTGGACCATATATACATATATAGATACATACATGCATATGTTTTCATTCAAGCGGGCCTGCAAGGTCAGGAGGTGTGGCTGCGTGCTCCCATGGTTGGAGCTATTACCACATGAGCTATGGCCTAAGCTCCTCAAAGGGATTTAGAAAAGGGATTATATAGGCTCTAGGGGGTTATACAGGGCAGTACTATAGGAGGGAATACTAGGAGTTTAGACTATAGCTCAAATGCTACTTCGAGCGTATGCTCTGAACACCTGAACCCCAAAACCCACAAGATATTTAGAGCTATAGCCCCAACTACACCGAAAGCCTCGTCCCTATGGAGCTTATCAACCGGAACTGCATGTTCATCGACTGCCGCGTACAGAATGAAGACTATTGCCATTATTCCTATTACTAGTAAAAGTCTTGCAAGCCCCCTAAATCGTGTTATTTCTGTCAATGCAGGCCGAGCATGCTGCTCTATGGTCTCCGTGTTCCACCGGCGAGGTTTTACAGATTTGGCACTGCAGGCGCTTCACTGGCTCAGGCACTTTTTGCAAATTTGGGAGGGCCTATAGAACAAGACAGAATGAACGTAATAGGTGTATTGTCAAAATTCTTACATCATTTTGTATCATGGTGGTTGTTGTTTGTTTTTGTTTTTGTTTTTTGTTGTTGCTGCTGCTTGTTTGTTTTTATTCTGGGTCTCAGGTATAGAGGCAGTAAGACGGGGTCTTCGCAGTACGAAGATGATGATTTAAAAGGGCGTGTCTAGGGGCCCTCACCCTAGGGTGATGTGTCTCCGTTTTGGTTGTTGCCAGTGATCCGCAATGGCAGGGCTTCGGCAGTGAGCCCTATATCTCTCTCTCTCTCTCTATGTTTATCACCCTACTAAGCCTTAAACCCTGAACCTTAAACCCTAAACCTTAAACCCTAAACCTTAAACCCTAAACCTTAAACCCTAAATCTTAAACCCTAAACCTTTAACCCTACCCTCAGGCAGAGAAGCCTAGAGCTACCTGTGTGTACCGTGGCTTTAACCATCGACTTATGCCTCCAAGATGGACGGCACCAGGAAGCCAAGGAGCTCTTCAAGGAAACTCAGGTGCCTCGGTGTTTAGGGGTTAGGGTTTAGGGGTTAGGGGTTTAGGGTTTAGGGCGGTGTTTATAGCTTGCTGTTTAGCTTACCCTGGAAAGGGGGGGGGGGTAGTAGGGAATAAGGGAACATAATCTCTATATCTGATCTATTATTCCCTTATTCCCCACTAATCCCCAGTAAGTTTGGGCTAAGGGCCTACTAAGTGGGCTACGTAGCCGCCCGCCTCTATGCTACCTCTTCCAAGGTTCCCCTTTAGTTAAGCTTCCTTAGGCTTCATTAATTTAGGGAGAAGCCTCAGGGGAGGTAGTATATGGGGCTTGGTTAGGAGAACCCAGAATACCCAGGTCTTGCTGACCCGGATGCTGGCTGCCCCTCCTGAAACCATGCGGGGGCATTATGCTGAGTCAGTTTCAACTGCTGCCGTGGAGCCAAAGGATTTCGACGAGGACGAGAACCATGAGGACCACTTATGTCTTGAAAGCTTGAGTTGAAACTTATTTTGTCCTGCGCAACCGCTTCCCAAACAATGAAAGACGTCATCCTTGATAATGACTGATAGTATATGTCCGACGAGAAAAATCCGTGATCTTTAATTTGTTTCCATGACCTATGTAGTTGGTTTATTGAGTTATACAAATAACTCTATAGCAAGGCCATAACGACAATGAAAATCTAGAAAATAAAGGAATCCTCGTTTGCAATTTGGTCTTTCGGTTCTTGTGGATAGCCTTGTTTTTCAACTGCCGTATAAGACTATGGAAATTCGTTAGTCCTAGTTTTATTCCCTGTGAGCCGATAGAGCAAACTCCTTTGTCATACTGATTATAAGCACCCTGAAAAGTAAGAAGAACCTACGAAACGGGAAAGATCCCTATTCAATTCCCTACCGCAACCCTCTAGGCACCTCCGAGCCCTCGCAACTCAGGATTAGGTTGGAATTATTTAGCCAGTTTACAAGTAGTCCTCCCGGTTTAAGAGAAGTTTTTCAGAGGTTTAGGCCTCAGAACTTATTATGTCGATTTAGGGGATCACGGGAGTATAATAGCTACATTATATTCCCTTGTTTCCTACTACCCCAGTAAGTGAAGGCCCTGACAGGATGATGACAGCTCTCTCACCCGGTCCAACAGTGGAGCGAACAACTCTCCCTCGCTGTCAGCAAAGCCGGCCCCAGGAGACTGGCCGGTGGACAGGCGCGGTCTCCATAATCAAAAGTCCTTAAAGGGGTTACACAGGGGAGTATAGGGAACTACTATAAAGGTTAGTAAGAGGGATACTAGACAGAGTGTGGCTGAGCTCAGAATGTCTTCTCATGTCTTCTCATTATGTGCTGTTATAGAGAGAGCACATTACAAATATATTGCTTCAAGTCCCTAACAAGCCAAGATCTAGAAGACTGCCAACATGGCCTTCATGGCAAAGGCCAATGCAGAAATATATTTGGGCTACGGTTTCGGGTATAGGGTGGACTGCCACTAGAAGTGGCATCTTGATGGGTCTATCCTTGCAGCTGGTGACAGTACACGATGTCATGTTACATAATGCAAGGCGAACCGGAAAGAACTGTCATTACAACAATGTGGAATATGTTAACAGTGACAGAAGTGTCATTAATTACAGCCAGAATAATAAGAGAAAGAACATGATGCAGGTCCAAATCCCCCGCTGGCTTCCGCTAGCACTTATGGTGCTGAATGAACTCCTCCCAGTGCTGTAGAGCAGTCGAGAAATTTCACGGCCTGGAGCTAACCAGTTAATCATTGACAGTTGACATCTCCCCCACAACCTTAACCCTACTTGGATGTTTGGGGGTAGCGCAGGCGGGTCTCGAAGTGGGATGACTGCACCTCTGGCCGGCTTGAATCCTATTTGGGGCGCGTGGCATCCTGTATTCTTCTATTTACCCATGAACTGAACCACCAAGTGGAAGCTTCCAAAAGACTGGGGTCCCCTATATATAGCAAAACACCTTAGCCCTGAACAAACGGACCCCAAGAGAGACCCGAAACTTTAGAAATCTCCCCAACTAGATACATACCACCCGACTGGAAAGGAGTACATTGTGCACCGACGGCCTACCGAGCTGGCTGAGCTCTCGAGAGGGTCCGGTTCTTGTTGCACGGGATTAGGCCATGTGTCAGGCGACACGATTTAGGGTTGAGGGGTACCCACTAACAGTCCACACAGGACTGAAGTTGGAATGATCTCGAGAGTATGACGTATAACTCTTAGCTGTTTCCAATCTAGGAGCACTGACATTGCGGGAGAGATTGTTAGATAAAGGAACCAACTATTTGTGTAAGTAACAAAGAGAATATCCAGTCAAATGGATTCACAGTGATTATGTTTGATCCTATCTTCGTGCACTGGCTTAAGCCATGCCTACTAAGGGAGTTTCTCGAAATTGTCGGCCCCTATAGTCTACATTCCTTAAAGTGGGGTTATATAGGGGATTAGATTGGGGAGTATTATCGGGGTTATTAAGGGCAATAGTAGGAGTTAGACAGTGGCTCATATGAAAGCGCCTCTTCTCCTGTATTACTTCTTCTTTTAGTTCACCTTAGGTTGGGTGCACCCCAACTTCAGTGTATTACATTGGATCGTGGCCGAAGCTTATTTCGCATTTTCGTGGGCTTCTAGACATGGGGTGCTGCATTGTAGCCCTGAAAGTGCATCATTTGACTGCGGCTCATTTCCCAAGAAGCAATCTGGAATGATCCTGTACAACACATAAGCCACATGTAGAAAGACATCCCGACAGATGCAGGCAACAACTCGCGGTTCGTCGGAGTTCCGAATTCGATCAACTTATGAGACTGCTCTGCCAACACTGCTAAAATTCCGACTCTTTGTGATATCTTCAATTTGCATGGAACCCCTGAAGGCAAACAATCCATTGCCTTTTCCATTTGAATTTCCGTTATGGGGTGTTATATCCCTAAACCCTATAACACCTATACAACCCAAATCTGCCCTCTCTAAACCCTAAACCCTAAACCTGAGGTCATCTCATGGCACTGATCGCTGGCCACGTTGTCGTTCTCAACCGCCTGCTTCCTCTGGATGCCGGCCATTGGAAGGACTCCCTCCATGGGCTCCGCTTAGTCATAGTCTTTCTAAGACGTCTGAAAGCTGCGGAGTGGCACTCTAAACCTGACACCTTCGAATCAGAATGCAAGAAGAATAAGTTTTTCAGGTTGCCATTAACCATACCCAGTTAGTAGTCATGATGAACGAACAAGGCGTGACAAGCGTCTGACAGGGGTCCAGAGAGACGCGGAGAGACGGGGAGGGAGAGAGAGAGAGAGAGAGAGAGACAGAGACACACACGAAGCCCGAAGAAGAAGAAGAAGAAGCAGAGACGAATGAGTGCGGCAGGGTGGTATGCGGGGTGTGGAAGTTTAGGACGAGCCCACTTTACCAGCAGGAAGAGGAAGTTGGCATTTCCCAAAATTAGGGATCCCGTTTTGGGGCTTCAATCATGATAAGATTACAGTAGATGGAATCTACATGGGGGGTCCCCTCATGTACGGACACCCATCTACACCCTAATAACACCTTCTATAACCGTATTCCAAAGCTCGATATGAACTGTAGTCTAAACTTATTAAAGGGGGCTATATAGGGCACTATTATAGGGCCTATTCAAGGGGATACTAGGAGGCTAGACTATAGCTCATATAGAGACCTTAAACTTCAACCCCTAAACATCCTTATATCCCTCATCAGACTATAGCTTATATGAACCACCAACTCTTGGCCCAGCCATGTCCAGGACCAAGGCGAAGTGCGCTCGAGAGAGGCCCTGTGCCCAGACTTCGATGGCGCCTTGCACCTGGGCGCGGGTTTAGGATTTAGGGCTTAGGGTTCAGGGCTTAGGGTTTAGGGCTTGGAGTTTAGGGTTTGGGCTTTAGGGTTTACGGTTTATGTGCAGGTTGGCAACTGTGTAAGTAGGTCATTAACAGGGATGACTGAGGTCATTGTGTCAGGTTGGAAACTGTGTCAGTAGGTCATTAAGTCTAGGTACCGCAGTAGTGTCCTTTTTCCATTTTGATCTGGGGCTCCTTATGAAGATTGGAGATTAGCAAAAGGGTACCCTTGTTATTCAGGGGTTGACGGGGAACCTAGAAGTAGGTCATTAATAAGGGTGACTCAGGTCATTATGTGGCTTATAAGCGGTTATAAGCAGATTTATGCGCACTTGCCAATGCTGGGCAAACAACTCTCTGCCTATGTCAACTCGAACCCCTGAATCCTAAAGCCCCTAGCCCTAAACCCTAAACCTTCGAGCAATCTTAAAACCTAAGTCCTAAACCCCTAAACCCTAAACTCTAAACCCTAAACCCCACACTCTAAACTCTAAACCCTAAACTCTAAACCCTTCAGCCTCCTACAGACACTCTAACCCTAAACCCTACACCCTAAACCCTAAACCCTAAATTTATCCCAAGGCATTGGGCCAGGGATGTTTTGGACCATGGCTTCGAGCTCCTGGAGCTCCTGAGCTCAATGGACCTAAGCTGCCTCATGCTTGGGGGGTTTAGGGTTCTTAAGGGTTTAAGGGTTTAGGGTTAAGGGTTTAGGGTTTAGGATGTAGGGTTTAGGGGTTTAGGGTTTAGGGTTTGGTCCTTGGGGGGTTAAATTGGGGTTATATTGGGGATATATTGGGATTATAGTGGGATTATAGTGGGATAATGGAAAATTAAAGGACCGGAGAGTCCCATTCTTGGGGTTTAGGGTTTCAGGGGTTAGGTTTAGGGGTTTAGGGTTTAGGATTATACTCAGATGATGGAAAAGAAAATGGACACCTACTATAATAGGTTATATCATAGGGGTCATATTTGGGTGCAAGCTTGTAGTTTTGGTCATTTATTCAAAAGCCAAGATGGAATACGTGACTGTCATTTTGAAATCGTATCCCAGTAATGCGGGGTACCTCGAATAGACCTCAATAAAATGTTGGCATTTTTCTAGGCCCTGCAGTGCATTCTCTGCTTCCTGTAAAGCCCACTTCGACAAGGAGCCATGAATATTGTTTATTGGGGTGGTACTATAGCCCACAGTACCGTGCACGATTGTCTTCTCATCCGGGCTATAACATTACATAAGAAGTATCTAGTCTTACGTGATGCAGCCGCGAAAAGCACAAAGCGCACATCTCCACGCATATTCAATACCTTGTTCTTCCTCTACGTATACAATTCTGCACGTCGTGTATCCCCCAAAGCTCCATGATACCCATAGATGTCGCTTAACACTACTCACACATGTGCTTCCATACACCTCTTTACATCCCTACCTGTCCCTGAATGCCCCTTAACATTTCTCGCATTACATATATATATATTGATTTATTTGTTTATTTGTTTATATGTCCCGTATGTATTTAAACATGTCCCAGTGCATCCATGAATGTCCCTTAACAGCCCTTGGCATTCCTCACATACGTAAACCCACATCTGCAATATGCCCCTAGATATACCTTGGCATTACTTATATATGCATCGCTATATACCCCATCATATCCTTACAAATCCCTCAACATTACCCACATACGTATCGTCATATATCCCACTATCTCCCTAAATATCCGTGAAGAATGCCCTGCATCCCCATGAATCCCATTATATCGCACATTATCCCACTATGTCCATACCCATACATGTCCCTTACCATTGCACCCATGTCAGGTCTCTCAGCAAGGAGGCGACAGCAGACTCCTCAAGCAGGTTCGCCTTCGTGGGCCCCCTGGAAAGCTTCAGTCCCCTGGTGGCAGAGGTTTGGTACCCGACCTGGTCCCCGTGTTACACTCCCGGTGTAAACGTCTCTACACGAAGGTCCAGGGTAAGTATCAGCCGATTCTAATTGGTACCTTTAATTGGGTTCAAGTACACTATAAATTATGACTGCCCTGAACCTCCAAGTAATGCCTTGGCTACCCTCAGCGATGCCATGGGGTTGAGTATTGAGGCATGCTGGTTTTGAAAAAAGGTGGTTTTCAGGGGACCTTAGATCCTCACCTTCTTTACTAGGACGATGACCAGTAGCAGCACTAACGTTTCTACAATGCAATCATTATGTACTAGTACCAACATTTGTTGATATTACATCTGTTAGGAGCAGTACGAGCACTAGTAGTGTGAAGCCATGTCTGCCTTTACAGCGAGAAGGCGCCAAAAGATGAGTCACACATACTTCGCGTTGCTGCGTGCAAGGAGCAAGAACTCGTGCAATTGCTCTAGGCCCTGCCTCACAAACCTTTTTTTAGGTCCAGGGAAGATAAGCCACTTGAAAATCTAGCCTTTCAAAGTCAACCTTGAATTCCCAACTTGCATCATGAGGATACCCACAATCCCCACATAAACCCTACATCCCGAAACCCTAAATCCCCACGTACACCCTAACCCCCTAACCCCCTAATCCCTGGACTGCCTGAGGCCCCCCTTTCTAGATCACCCCTAAACCTTAAACCCCAAACCCTCAGGCCAGCGACTGCGCTCGGCACAGTTGCATTTGATAGCTCCAGTTGCGCGAGCTACGCTTTGGTGCCTGGATTCATGGGAATTTCCCAAAATTAGGGATACCATTTTGGGGGTCCGAATACTAAGGGATAGTATTTTGGGGTCTATATTAGGGTCCCCCTATTTAGGGAAACTACTTCATGGTCTGTAGTGCACTAGGTGGGGAAAACAGGGCATATTGGAATGTCCATAAATGGCTGGAGCCCTTATCGACCCCAATCTACGATGACCCTTATTATATAACAAGGAGGCCCCATATGGGGTTTAGTCAAGATCAGGGGATTAGTAGACTTTAAGGTATCAGGGGGTAGGGTATTTATGGAAAGACGAGTGGGACAGAAACAGGAAATCGAAATGGCAACTGAGATAGCACTGGGGGTTTAAAGGGTATAGGGCTGGGTCGGGGGAATATGGGTATCTGGGGATCTTACTATGATATGGGGCAATTCCAGAATCTACCTAAGGGAAGCTGTACGCTAAGCAAGGGCTAGGTGGAGCTAATTGAGTAGCGAGGGTCAGGATTGAGTTTTGGCCGGCAAGGCCTGATGTTAAGACAGGGTGGAATACGTGACACGGCCTTGAAGCCTATACCTTAGGCGGAACCCCCCACCCAGCAATAGTGACTATAAGGGGTGATAAGGATTATACTGGGGTCCTCTGGTATTCCAAGTATACCACTATTACAGGGTGGGGGTTCCTCCGAACCTATACCCCCCAAGAATCGCAACAGAGAGGTTGAGTAGGTGGCCCAGTAAACCCTCAAGCCAAGAAGGCATTTTCAGCCTACCTCTTTTGAACGCTGGGTTTAGGGTTAAGGTTGGGGTTTAGGGTTAGGGTTTAGGGTTTTTTGCACCTAAATCCTAACCCTCAAAGCTTGAGACCTACAAAAACAGGAACCCCAAACCCCACACCCTAAACCCTGTACAAGCCCAGGCAAACAGACCCCCATGTCACCCTGGATGAGCTGGAGAAGCTCGTTACCTCCAGGGGCTTTGATACCTTGCAAGCTACTTGGTTGAATTGTCTGTCCTAGATGGAATTCTCTGGGATATGTTGTATGGAAATAAACCCTGCGTTCCTTGGTAACTAGTTTAGAGCGGATGGTGCCAAGACTCGGGAGTAGGACTTTATCTTCGTGTTGGGTTGGGTTGAGGGCCTGCGGGTGCAAGAATGCTCTGCATGCCAGGCTTGGTGTAGGGATGCACCAATTACTAAACACTGGTTCGAAGTAGTTGGAGACTTTCTGCCGCTTCGTTCTTCCCTCGGAGAGACAGTGTTCGGGA
The DNA here is from genome assembly GCA_905231905.1 of Symbiodinium pilosum. Taxonomy (NCBI): domain Eukaryota; class Dinophyceae; order Suessiales; family Symbiodiniaceae; genus Symbiodinium; species Symbiodinium pilosum. Next base: position 16,156 of record CAJNIZ010001669.1, read on the forward strand.
GCTGTTGGCCGGTTTATGGGTGCTAGTGCTACTAATTACAAGTGTTCAGGCAAACAAAAACATAGAAGAAGAGTGACATACGCATAGCATGTCTCACGCTTATCTTGTGAACCTAGGTGGCCAAAAGCGGCCTCAAGGAGGTTGGCCGCCCACAGGCTGAAACTGGGTTGCTGTTAAGGAACTTAATTAATGTAAGTTACTATATTGGGGAAACCCTATTATGTACTATATATATATATACCCATTATGGTAACTTAACTTAAGTTCCTTAACAGCAACCCAGGAAAAGCCCAAAGTTCGATTGGAGCTGCCGCCTTCATCCAACGAGGATGCTGCGGATGCCATGCAGACCTTGCTAACTGGCACAGATTTCAAAAGAGCTTGCGGTCTAGGGTGTAGGGGTTTGGGGTGTAGGGATTTTGGGGTTTGGGGGGTTTAGGGGTTTGGGGTTTAGGGGTTTAGGGTTTAGGGGTTTAGAGTTATGCTTGAACATCCTGCCGTGCCATAAGCCTAGCTTTCAAAGCCCGTCATATACTGCCTCATACGATAATTTCTGCGGAGCTCCACCACAACAAGACCCCAACTTCCTGGAAATCCCCATATGTTGAATCAGTGATTTCTTTTTGGGTCACATTTTTGACAATCCTCCCTGGCCCCATGCGACCACGCATGGCTTTTCTTGAAAAACCTGGAAGGCTAAACCTGGCAGTGAAATTAAATGGCCAGCGGAGGCCTTGCGTCTCAGCTTAAACTTTCCTGAAGGAAGAGTGGGGAGAGTGAATGTAGGGACCAGTCTAGGGATCATATAGGGAGGCTCATGGGGATCCTCTCCCCTTGAGAAGCACTAATAAAGGAACCCAAAGATAACAAGTAGTAGTTTCCAGCTTCTTCCATCATCCCCGGGTCAGCCATCATCCCCATATCAGTTGTTTATTCAGGCTTGCGTAGGCCTGCAGTTTTGGATCTAGTGTCTAAGAGTCGCCTACCTCCCGAAGAAGGAAGGATGACTAGCAGCTAAGTCAGTGGCTGTGAAGGGCATTGCGTACATTGCCCAAGAATGCATCCTAAAACCCATCTTAAAATTGCTTGATTGATAATCAACCCACATCAATTTCGGGCACTTAGGGTTTCAAGGTTTTGGAGCTTCGGAGATTTAGGGCTATTCCAATTTTTGTGTTCTGATACTGCATGGGGAGAGCTCCACATCAAGTGAAGGATTGCGGGGCAATCCGAAACCAAAATCCAAGGATCCTCAAGATAGGGATACTACTTCCTGTTGTATAGAAAGAAGATCAAACAGAAAAGAAGATGGAATGGAAACGATGATTATATGGGGGGGTTATAGGGATTGAGGTGTCTAAGCATTCGGGGATCTTTTGAGGGAGCCCTTTAAAAAATGGGGCTATGGTATATTGGAGATTATACTGGCGCCGTCCATTTTTAGCAAAGTTACAAAGTTCTCCAAATCCTCAGCCTTACTCCTGGAGCCCCGCAGTGGAGTAAGTTTGAAAATAGTTTTTAAACTTCACTACCCAAACTCCTTCTAAAATCCTTATGAAGCCATAATATGGTTATTACCCTTAATCTCTCGATCATCTCAAAAGAGTGTTAGTTTTGATTTGTGATTACCTTCTATCCCTGCATAAGCCTTATAATGCCATAACATCTTATTTGATAGGACCCCAAACCTACCCTGGTAAGCTGCAAGAACAGCTCCAGGTGGGTACCAGGTGGGTAATTACATGCTTTAGGGTTAAGGCTGGTATATAGGTCATGGGGCTATAGAAGGTCTATACAGGCCTCCTTTGAGGGTACACTTCTCGATAGCTACCCACGTGGAGGTTCGATTGGCTGGGTTGCTGTAAAGGAACTTCATTTAAGTTACTATAGTGGGGAAACCCCAGTACTTAAATAAATGTGTATACATATACACCCATTATGGTAACTTAGGTTAACTTCCTTAACGCAACCCAGTTGATTAACCATATTGGGGAGACCTTATTATTACTATAGTTACCCATCATGGTGACTCTCAAAAGTTCCTTAGCGCAACTCAGTTAGTTGATTGAGCAAGGTAGGGAGGATATCGACGACATTCTGCGAACCATGGGCAGGCGCAAGGGACGGAGGCCTTTGGGGCGGCATTGAAAGAGTTCTCCAGATAATTTTAGATTATACTGTATTATGCTATATAACTATATACTATATTATATTATAGTATATTATATTATATTATCGTATATTATATGATATTCAAACAATTTATCGCGGAAGCTGAAGAGCGGCCTCATGTACACTGCTATCCCTTCCAAAGGGGGCCATGCAGGGTTCCATGTGTTTGAGGGAGGGTATGTCTTTTTCCCGTGCTTCTTGGAAATTGGTGGGCAGGAACAAGGACATGGTGGGGTCAGGGCTCATGAGGTTGAAGCTCAAAAAACAGGACGAAGGTCTGTAGGGCGATGCATTGCTTGTTTATTAAGCACCCCCTTGGGCCCTCACGATTAACCCTGAAGCACACTCTCAATCTGGCTACCACGGACATAAGAGGAGTGGTTTCGTGGAGGGATCAGAGCCCAAATAACCTAAAACTGTCGGTTTTGAGGGATGTGGTTCTTCTCACTTCAAGCAAGGGACTGGCGAACAGTAGCTCATTACACATTTGGCATTCCCAACAAATAGGAGTCCCGCAATACACCCCAAGATGATCTATGAATGGGCTTCAATGGGGGCCGCCCCCGCACTTATTGTGGAAGCCCTAAGATTACTGGTGCTAGAAGGTGAGTGGGGGGAGCGCATATAACAAAACGTAGGTATTCCGTTAACCGTGGATGCAATATCGTAATTGGAGGGTCAGGGGAGATTTAGCAAATAGTTCGTAATAGTTCTTATACAACTTATAGTATAGGAGTTGAAAGTTTACTTGCTCGTCCCGACCACGGCCCTCCAAGCAAAACATCCACGGCCCAACTCGCCCGCCCTAAACCCTTAACCTCCCTAAACCCGCTAAGCCCTAAATTCCCTATACCCTGAACGCCCTAAACCTTAACCTCCTAAACCCTAAACTCTCTAAACCCGAAACGCTAAACTCCTCAAACCGTAGCCCCCCCCAAACCCTAAACCCCATTTGCCTGCAGCACCAGTAAACATGTGGCTGAACCAGCCCAGGCCAGGTCTTGTCCTGGAGGCTTTTCGCCTGGCAGCTTGCTGGTACGTAGGGTTTTGGGGGTTAGGGTGTGTAGGGGTTTAGAGTTTGGGGTTCAGGGTTTGGGACTTCTGGTTGAGGGTTCAGGGTTTAGGTGTTAGGGTTTAGGGTTTGGAGTCTAGTGTTTAGGAGGCTAATCCACCAGGGATCTTTATACAAGAACTTTTGGAGATAATTCACAAGCGGATTATAAAGGGACTATTAGTTCATGTGGGTCCAGCCCCCCACTTCCGTGAAGCACCCAGCAAGGCAAGTGAGCTGGCCACGCGTGGTTTAGAGGTTTTGCAGGCCACCACTGAGGAGGATCAGCAGTTCCTGGACAAGGCCTAGAATCTACAACGCCTTCCGGAAAGTTTTTGGAGATTTGCGGATTCATTTACTATGCAATGGAAGTTGGAATTCTTCATTACTAGGATTTCAAAAAAGCAGAGAGGCACGAAGCCAGAAGAGGGAGGAGGAAGAAGTGGCCCAAGCTGCCAACAAGCTCTTCTTCCAACAGCTATCTCCTGACACAGAGTGACTGACATAGATTTGAACAGATTGTTGCCCCATATTTGTCGAAATTACTTTTTTCCTGGGCCCTTAAATTCTAACCGCCAAACCCAACCTGTGTGTGTCAGGTCCTGCGCAGCAGCTATAGAAGCTCTCTTTGCCTGTGGGGCGGCTCAAGCCGCCGAAGACATGCTGTTCCTTACTGATTCTTAGTAGGCAAAAAGGGAATGTAACATAGGGTTGACGGGTTAGGGTTTAGGGTTAGTAGGGAATAAGGGAATACAATCCCTATATAATCCCTGTATAATATTCTCCCTGTATTTTCCCTTATTCCTTTGTAAGAACCAGTAAGGTTGAGATGCCAGGCTGTCTTTCTGCCCAACCCAGCCCTGTGACTTTGCTGTTGCTGAGAAAAAGTTGCAGTTTCTGGAGCAGGGTAAGCATGGGCATAGTCTGGGTTGCTGTTAAGGAACTTCATTTAAGTTACTATATTGGGACACCATATTACGTAATTCATATATATATGTATGTATATACCCATTGCGGGCTAGTTAAATTTAAGTTCTTTAACGGCAACCTACTATTGGTTTGGAGCTGGAAGGGGGCCCAGGCATTGGCAGGCCTCGAAGTTTCCCCCAACCCGAAACCCTGAAACTCTAGGTACAGTGCCGTGATTTTTGGTCGCCTTTATTCTGGTGATGGCCAGGGGGCTGTTGATGCAATTCTGGACATGGACAAGGCTGGGTTCACGCCGCACCAGCGCTTCATTCTGCGGTGCTTACGCTACATGGGCTCTTTTCATAAAGAGGGTCTCCTGCTGGTGGACCGGCTGGCATTCCCCACCATGCAGCAAAAAATGCTGCATGTCCTCATGGAAACTTGCATTTCCGCGCCGGAGCCCGCCGCCTGTGTACTGGATGTATACCAGAGTTTGCTGGAAAAGGGCTACCCTCCAACTCCAGAGACTCATTTTGCTTTGTTGAAGGCCCTCTGCGGCATCAGCAGTGCGGACCTTGCCATAGAGGAACTGCGTAAGCTGCAGGCCAAGCACATTTTGCCTGAGCACGTGGGCTTCGAGATCCTTCTTTGTGACTGCTATGGCCTATCTGCCAGTTCCCGACGTGCTGGTCAGGTCATTGAGGCGCGGCGCCTGTGGGTATTGGAGGTCTCCGCCGCGCTTATGGCGGAGCCGAGCGATCATTTGGCCACAATCTTCCGAGACCTGCGTTCGCGGCATGAGGCAGAGTGCCAGCCACATCCAGAGGACAGAGAGCTAAGAAAGGTGTCTCAAGTCCAGCAATAGAGCTTTCTACATTCTACCTCCTCACCTGGCGACTTGAGCCATGCAGGTTGTTTAAATACGAAGCGCGTGCTCTCGCAATGTTTGGGAACCGCAAGCCCTTACCTTACCTAGCTTACCCGCAGACCCTAGACTGGAATGGCCATTTTCATTAACCCCTCAACCGAAATGGGCTCTTTACTTACTGCTGGGTCGGTAGGGAATACGGGAATTTAATCCCTATCTTCCCTATATTGTTTTATTCCCTTATTCCCTACCCTAACACGTAAGCCCTAAAGCCTATGTATTCCCTTACGCCTACTATGCCCTACTAGCCACCAGTAAGTTTAGGAGCAAGCTGGAGTCTCTGGAGATGCGGACGTTCACGCACCTGGGAACTCTTGGGACACAGGTTCACATGAGCTATAGTCTAAACTCCTTAACGGGATTTATAGGGGATGATACAGGGATTAGGGTTTGGGATTTAGGGTTTTTGTGTTGAGGGTCTAAATAAACTGCTTAAAGGGGGTTATATAGGGGATTGATTATATAGGGGAGTATTATACGGGTTATTAGGAGTTTAAACTATGGTTCACCTTGGCCACTGCCATTTTGTCTAGGGACCCTAAACAGGGGACATAGGGGTCCCTCTTTTAGTTTAGTATAGGGAACCCTTGTCTATAAGAGTATCTTGGTAATATTCATCCCTGTAAGCAACTATATGATCCCAGCTTCCATACAATTTTCCGTTGTCTTTTCCATTTCATTATTTTGTTGTTTTGTGGTGGTGGTGGAGGGGGGGGGAGGAGGGGTTGGGTAACATCCCGACATAACAGTAATATTGGTCACATGCTGAGTTTCAGGGCTGCTGGTTCATGGCCTTGGATTTAGGGTTTAGCCCTATCCTGAGTTCTCAAGTCTATAAACGTGATAATGGGGAAGTGAAGTTTGCACCCACCCCATCACCATCATATACATATATATATATATACATATAGTTTTTTGTGGAGTGTCATAAAATTTGTGTTTCTTGTTGCGGGGTGAGGGCGGGGAGGGGGGGGCTATCATCAGGATTACAAAGTTGTGGGTTCTATATTGGAGACCCCCTATGCATCGAAATTACCATCTATATGTATGTGTGTGTGTGTGTCTGTGTGTCTATGTATGTTGAAAAGGTCAGAGGGCGGTTGCTCAAAGTTGCTGTTTGGTTTAGGGTTTAGGGTTTAGGGTTCAGCAAGATGCCTTCATCCTGGTTTCCAAGAACAACAGGTTACTAGGGTTTATGACTGCTTCTGTCAGCACTCCTACCTACTGGTTGCATGTGAAAAGATTCCCGGCTTCCCTACTAAGAATCAGTCAGCTTAGGGATTGAGGTCTAGGGCTACTGTCAATATTAGCTTTACCAAGGGAGCATTCAGGGTGGACACAGGGGTCCCTTGTGTAGTTTAGTATAGTCGCAAGTTTAGTCCGTAATAATAGTCGTAACAGCCCCCCAGAGGGACGAGGATTTCAGAAACGGCCTGGAGTTTAGGGTTTAGGAGCCCTAAACCCTAATGATCTCTAATGCCCCCGGGGATGCTCATAGGCTTGTTTGACCCAAGCTCTTGTCAATGGTCTGGCGGGTGTGTACTTTGGGGGTTTGTAAGGGTCTTGTGTGTACATGGAGATGCAGCAACACATGCATGCGCATATGCATTTCTAGGTTGAGTGCCCTTGGGGAGAGCGGAAAAAGGAATCCTACTTTGAATTCAGAGCCCGTGCGGCCCTTCCACATCCCCATGTATACGCTTTCTCAAACAAAGACAGGAGTTCTTGGGTGTAGAATGTAGGCTTCAAATTGTGAGAAAACCGTGATGTAAACTGGCAACTGTGGGGGGTTAGCAGAGGAGCCGCCGGTGCTGACTGAGCTAGAGGATGCGGACGAAGAAGATGATGCTGCAGAAGCTTAGTGTTATAGTCCCCTTAAAGTAGATAGAATATGGGGGTATATGGGGATCTTATTATAATCTACCCAAGGCCATTCTATCTATTTAAGGGGATTATAAGGATTCAGGGCTTGGGGTTTGGGGTTTAGGGTTCATGGTTTAAGGTTCAGGGTTTAGGGGTCAGGCTTTAGTGTTTAAGGTCTGCTGGAAAAAGGCTTGAGGGCTCAGGGTTTACGGTTCATCCCTTTGGTGGTCCCTACCTGAACCCTAGATGTCCTACCTTTTTTGGTGGATATACCATTTCAAACGTAGCGCGCAGCCCAACAATTTTTAAAGACATGCACGGTTCAGGCATAAAATCCTCAAGCAGCATGATTGAAATACTCCCTGCCACCCACAAGTAAGGAGCCCTAAGCCGTAAACCGTATACCCAGGAAGGCGTGACCAGACCGCAACTTGGCTGACTGATGGCCACGCTCGGCTGTCTGGTGAGGATTGAGGATACTGCAAAGGCTTAAATAATTACCCATATGAGCTATGGTCTACACTCCTTACAGGGGGGTTATATGGGGTTTAGGGCTTAGGGTCTAAACTCCTAAAAGGTGGTTATACAGAGGATTACATAGGAGAGTATGCTAGGGCTTATTACGGGGGATACTAGGAGTTTAGATTTTCGCTCATATCATGGTCCCAGACTCCTTGTAAAATCATGGCACAGGGTACCTGAACCTCCATATGATCTTGGTGACTATTTGGGTTTAGGGTTTAGGATCTTCCACATTACAGATGCAGAACTTTCACCCCAGTGCTTTGCATGCTGAGAGAAAAGCCGGAGCTAAGCCCTATGCCGCAGGATGTGTCTTTGATGCGTTTATCAAGTCCCGGGACCCCAGACCTCCATCCGGCTTACTAGTTGTGAGCAGGGAATGCAGGAATAGATCCACAAAATGGCTGCCATGTAATCCACGATGATGTTGTAGTTGCCACTTTTCTTTCCATCCCGCATTCCCCGCAAACAATCATCGAGCAAAAGAAGCTGAGCTGCAGGGCTTCAGATGATGCAGTGGATCAGGATCCCATGGCTCCATGCTGGTTTGGTCCACGCTACAAGTACCTGGGCTTCTGTTCAGGAACTCAAGCTAAGTTGCTATTATGGGGAAGACCTATCTTTATTTCATATTCATATTCTGAAACCATATAGGTAGTATGGTAGCTCAATTAAGTAAACTTCGCCAACATCAACACTCAGGTACAGCTGGGTACTGAGCGGCTACTGTGAGACTTGGCTTTAGAGAAGGTGCTGTCGCCAAGGGTTCTTCAGGTACAGGAGACCTTTTCAGCTAGGTTGCTTTAAATGGGTTATAGAGGTTGAATAGGGTTTGGGGTGTAGGGCGGGGGTATTCAGGGTTTAGGGCTAGAATGTTGCAGAATCAAATGGCAAAGAAGATGCAAAGTGAAACGGGCAGTGGTGCCAACAGTTTCTTAAGGGCTTGCAGAAAGTAGGAAAACCAAAGTTATAGCCATTTAGTATCCTACGGGACCCTGTATATAATATTGTAGCTGACGCCCGTGTTTCGCTAAACCTTTAACCCAGGTTTTCAGCAAAGTAGAATCCATGAGTGGATTTTGGATGGGGTTCAAGACCCTTTCAGTTTGTAAACCAGGAGTAACCCCCTACTTCATAGGTTTCCTTGACTCGGTAAGTCTACTTAGTAATTAGTAGGTTTTTCGGGCTTGCTAGGGGAGTTATCGCTTCAGACATGTGATTTACTCATTGCGAATGAGTAAAATCGTCTTCATTATAGGATGCCCAACAATGTTATGACCTGATTGTCTCAAAGTTTCTGCCAGCCTGGCCTGGCCAAAGCCCTAAACCCTAAACCCTTAGAATCCCATTATAGTAGTTTCCATTGTCCCAATATAACCCCAATACAAGGCCGCCATGCCTTTGCAGCTTGCAGCTGTCAATGCATCGCACTACCTGGTCTTCCGGTGGCCCCCATGCAAAAGCCTCTTCCAGGGATACATGAGCCATAGTCTAAACTTTTTAAAGGGGGTTATATAGGGGAGTATTATAGGGTTTATTAAGGGGGATACTAGGAGTTGAGATTATACCCTAAGCCCTAAACCGTACAGCTCACATAGGGATTCCTGTGGAGTGCTATGGGCCATGAAGGGCTTGCCTTTGAGAGCTGAGCAGGTGACATGGGGTCTGCATAGCATCCCTCTTAATAACCCCTATAATAGTTCTCTAGATAAGTTTAGGGTGTAGGGTTTAGGGTTTAGCCCCTGCAAAAGCTCGTCTAGGGAGTTTAGACTGTAGCTTATATAGGGGGTTCACGACAAACTATGTGGTGTCAATGTGCTTTCTTGCTGCTTCATATGGGGCAGCCCATGATTCCTGGCTGAAGCCCATGCAAGGCTGTGCGGCGGTATCAGAACTTCTTCAGACTTAATTCAGCCAATAATCATATCATATTCATGTGGTCTTGGGGGTTTTTCAGAGTCTAGCAGCGTTGAACTTCAGATACTTAGGGTGTCCTCTGCGTTTAGGGTTCAGAGCCTCAGTTCGGAGCCGTGGACGGAAAAATCCAAGCACAACAGATGCCCACCAGCCCTCGGAGGTGTGAATAACGCACACTAGAACCCATCCCGACTGCGTCCAGGCTGTGGCTAGTCAATGCTCACGAGACCCATCTTTATAAGGGCACCCTCTGAACCCTGAGGTACTAGGTTAAGAGCTTTCACACATGTATGGTATCCTCGTAGAGCCTCTACCGCAGATTCCACTAGATTTTGTGAGCTTGAAATGCCCACAGGTATGGCCTGGTACGATCTGGTATGCAAAAAGCTGCGTTGCAGCAAGAGCTGGATGCATGCATGTTGCGCGATCACGCTGGCCTAGATTCTTGGTCCAAATGGGATTCTTGTAATTATTTCCCACGCCATCCAATCCCCACATAGAACCGCCCAGGTCCCAGTGGGAGCTCCCACTGTAATCCCAGCTATACCCTAAATCCTGTTTGGAGTGTCGGGGGATTTAGTAGGCAGCATATTAATAGGTATAGCTGCGGTTATTACTTGCTTATAGGGATCAGGAATATATTTGCTGAGTCCCCCTTACGCTCCAAGTGCCCCTGTCACCCATGGCAGACCAGGCATCAGAGCTTCATGAGAGGCTACAGCTGGAGGATTCTATTGTGATGCAGCATCGAGCAGGCAGACGTTTGGTGGCAAGTGAAGCTTAGCTACCCAGACAAGTGATAAGGCCTGCGCCCCCAAAGGATTACATTTACTGGAAAGCACGGTTCATTCGTCGATTCCCTTCGGAGTCCGGCGCAGTGAATTTATCGGACCCTTGTTGGTGCCAGTTCTAAATTTTTCCCCCGTGCAACAAAGCTCCGACTAGTAGCTGCTCTCTCTGGTGAGCTCCTTGTCACTCTGGCAGTGTCCGGATTACACACCGCACCATCGATTGCAGATGCATAGCAATCCCCTTCAGAAATGCCGCTGTCAAGCAATAAGCCCTTTACACCCGATGCAAAGAACCCGACGCTGAGCACTGTATAACTGACAGTCATTTCAGCCGCACTACAAGGGGACTGTGCCATGGACCTGGATGAGCATCATGATGTCCTAATTGTGCCAATTGTGCCGGCCCCTTCCTTACCAGTTTCCAAGAAAGAGTGGCATGGCCCCGTGTTATGTTATGCACCCAAGTATTGCATGATGCTCAACACGGGGGCTTCCAAAAAAGCGGCCACGGGTTGTTGCAAGTGTTGCTTTTCCTTGTGCAGGCAGCGGCTGCGACGGTATGGAGGAGGGTTGTTGGGAGCCAATGGCCTTCATTCTGCTGACCCCCGGAAAGAATCAATGATAGCTTTGCCGTCCTCTTAACGAAGAAATCAAATAGAACGCAACATGAAGCGTTAAATGAGCGCATTACAGTGGTTTATAGGATTGAGGGCTCGGCGCGGAAGGACCCATATTAGAACATGATAATATCCTATAGCCCCCGTGTAAGGACAATTTTGCGCACCTTGAGCCCCTTTCCTTGCAATGCCAAAGATTTTCCCCCTAAACCCCAAGTCCCCTTCAACTGCGGTTGAGAGCTGCCTTGGGACATAGGCATAGATTGAAGGTTTAATTCAAGTGAAGGTTACCGGTCTAGGATTCCGGTCTTGGGGTTTAGACATGGGGACTACCAGTACCATGTGGCTTCCGATCTTAGTGCGGATCTCTTTCATAACTTTCCACTTTTGGGAATAGTCAAGTTCCCACATGAAGTTCTGGGTTGTTCGGCGCCTTGGCAACGCGCAGGATAGAGATTCTGCTGGAAGGGAAATGCAATTGGGAAAGGCACTGGGCGATCTATTTTGTAAAGGTCAAAAGAAACCAAGGTGGGACTTGCATTTTGGCAACAATTATTCCGGCACATTCTCGTATGTGAAGTTCTGAGTTCTGACATGGCATAACAGAGGCTACCAAGGTGTTACTCTCAAGGTGGTGCGAATGGGGTCTTGATTGGCAGAGTCCGTAGTGGCCTGGAAACATGTTGCCTCCATAAATTATTCCCCATAATTTAACGCACCCACCCTCATAACAAATATTCTCACCCTATTATGTGAACGGGCATTATATTGCGAAAATGCGTTACTATGGTGTTCGGGGGGATTTTCAGGAGGTGGAGATTTGGAGATTCGGGAACGCCTGGAATTCCCTTTGCTGAGAGTCATCCCCTTGCGAAAGTGCAGGGCTGCTGCTAAGGAACTTCACTTAAGTTACCATAGTAAAGATACATTGTTCTTTAATATAGCCTCATGGTGGTAAGTTGAACCCTAAAAGCTACCCTTATTATTAAGGGGTTACTGGGCAAACTAGAAAATGAGGATCTTGGCTGCTATGGACTACACACCAATATTCTGGTAACCTAAACTCTAAAACCTGCAAAGGTGTAGTATGGTAACTTAATTTAAGTTCCTTAACAACAACATACTTAGCCAATAGAAGAAATTTTAGCCTTATTGGGCTTCCTTTTTTGGGTCTCCATAATAAAGTTTAAGCTTTTTTAGCCCTGGTTATTGGGGGAGAGAGACAACCTGCCCTAAACCCGAAACTCTAAACCCTAAACCCCAGAAAATGAGGATCTTGATGCAACTGGACAACCTTGAGGCCTGAGCATTCCAGCAAGGACAGGGCTCCACTTTGGGAGTCCTCTTTGGGGTTGAGGGACTCGGGTTTAATGATTATGTAGGGTTTTTAGGGATTAGGGATTAGAGTTTAGGGATCATTGGAGCTTATAATCCGGTCCATCTGTTTATGAACATGGGGCGCAGCTCAAAGAATTGCAGTTGTTCGAAGGTTTTTTGGAAGTTCCATGTTGGCATGTAGGGGCACTCGGCGCCACCTGGAGCCTCCTGACACCCAAAAGCGCAAACCCGCCACTGGTTTTAGGAACAGAGGTGACAGGCTGCACGTTAAGTCTGTTGTAAGCTTAGGCAAAACCCTAAACCCTAAAACCCTAAACCCTAAACCCTAAAGATAATAAACTGTTGAAAGCGCACATGGCCCCGTTGACGACTCCTACAAATCGACGCCCCTAGCGAGCCTGGTCCCCCCCCATCAAGCACTCGCATCCCCGAAAAATGAATTTCCCCGTGGCAATATGGGAGCTTCCCTAAATTAGGGGTACCATTTTGAGGGTCCCTAGAATAAGGACTCTAGTATATTTGGGTATATATTGGGGTCCCCTTGTTTTTGGAAACTACCATATATTGTAGCACATGGGAGGGGTGGTGGGGGCTATTCTTGTGGGGAGAGGGATTAGTCAGGCGTGGCGTGGCCACCTGTTTGCTAGCTTTGTGGATCACCTGATTGTTGCCTTTACGCTCGAAATACTGAGTGTGGGATGGGCATGCGCAGAGCATTTAATTTGCATATGGGTCCGCTTGATGTGTTCCAGGGGTGCAAGGCTCTTGCTGCTGAACACTTGTCAATTAGCAGTCCCACAAACCTTATAGGCGCCTCGCAAGTCAAAGCGCCCCAAGTGTCCCACAGCATGGTGCTCCTGTTTAAATGTACACTACATGTACGCTTCCTTTCACCAAAGTCAAACGACCACCCTGCTGAAACAGGTGGTGGAGGGAACGCAGGTGCGGCTCCTTCGCATGTTTTTCCGCTCCCTTCCCGCCTCAGCACGCTGCTTGTCCGAAGCGCACGCGGCCTTCCTCCGGAAGCCTGGCATACAGAGGATGTCTCAACATGAAGAGTTCCTTCTCGTGCCAGTATGGCACTTCTATCACTAGCCTTATTGGCATCAGCCGTCAGAAGTGAGATCCTGGTAACCAATGTTTGCGAAAGTGAAGGTTTACAGGCATGCAATTGTTCAGCCAAAGTGCTTACCATTACGAAGCTCCGGGATCGAAAACGGCATCCCTGAAAATTTCGCTGCACAAGCGGCAACAATGACCTTTACGACTTCAAAGGTTTACATGGCTCAATAAAGTGGGACACCCTTGCAAGTCTGAGTCGCTGAATGACAGTGATGTCCAGAGAGGTACAGTAGCACCGCTGATCAGGCGCAAAACCTGTTGCTTGACCCATCTCAACCGTAGGACAACTGGAACCACAAAGCAGGGACAGCACATACAGCGGTGATTTTCGTTTAAACTGGTCAACCAAGCAGCAGCTTTAAAAGTAACAAGCAGGTGAATAAACAGCATGCTTAAGCCTTAGACTGCGTGCGTAAGCCTCAGCCTAAAGTCCTCAAGATTTGTGGGAAGCCTCCCTAAACCCCAGACGCATTTCTGCCAACCATGAAGACGTGATGAAGGAAACTGCAAAAGTCCAAACCAACGCAAGGCTTGAGGCTCTACCAGAAAAGATGGCAATCATTTGGAAACTTCAGAATACATCATGTTACTAGGCTCCAGACGAGCCAAAACTCTGTGCAATTTTATAACCGCATACGAATGCTTTTTGGAATGCTATGACAAACCACCCGCAGCAGTATGATAGTATTCTGCTAGAGCATGTGCTACTGCTTTATAAAGCTATATATTTTACCCTGAATCCTCAACCCTAAACTCTAAGCCCTAAACCCTAAATCCCGAGCCCTAAACCGTATGTCTTCTAAGACCATTGAGGAAGGAGGCCGGACAGCTGTCCCCGGGGGTCCTAACGGAACTCATCCGCGCCTGCGAGGATGCCAGCACCTTTTGGGGTTAAGGGCTTAGGTTTTAGAGCTAAAGGTTTCGGGGTGTAGGGTTTGGGGTTTGGGGTTTAAGTTTTCCTTACTTGTGGATAGTGGGTACAGTGGGTCCTGCATGAATGTAAAGCAAAATGAAAGCTACTGAAAATCTTTGGTCTCAGGGTTTAAGGTAGAGGGTAAGGAGGAAAGGACAAGAGCGTGGAAGCTACTATCTTTGCGGTTTGGGGTTGAGGGTGGTTGGTTGGGAATCGTGAAGGAAGGATTCACATGGACTGTTTGAATTCTACGGGAGATCATGTTGGACCAAGAATCCATTCCGCTATTCCCCGTAACCACCAGTAAGCCTGGGGTCCATTTCCACCTGCCGGCCAGCAGCTGAGGAAAACCCGGGTTCCCTACACAAACTCTGATATGATCTGTTTGTATGAGCAATCGTCAATACCTGTATATCATGGACTACGATAAACTGTGTCTTGAGGCTGGCCCCTGAGCCCGCGCCTGCCGGCCAAAAAGAGAAAGATACCCTTCAATCTAAGACTCAAACTAGGGTTGTGTTTTGGATCCAATCTTGCATCTAAACCCTAGGCCCTCAGCCCCTAAAAGCAAGATGCACTTCTTCTGTTTGGCGCCGAACGCCCGGGGAACGAAAGCCATCCACGGCAGAGTATTACATAAGGAGTCTCGAAGAGCGCTCAAACCTCTCTGTATTGAATAATTACCGACACTTGTTGTGAGGGGCCACCAAACCCAGCCGGAGATCCAGTGGACTATGTCAAGATCAACTTTGTGATGAATTCCTGCTACCGTAGCTACAGTCAGCCAGGATCTCTAGACTCCAGAAGTAGTCTTCATGAAACGGGCTACAATCTAGATCCCCAGATACAAGAATCTGTATTCATTGCAGGGATGTCCCACAACAAGTTCTTGGCAGCCCCCAACTAAGAGCCGAAGGATTGCGCGGGAGGTGCTGCAAGCCCCTTTAGCATCGAGCAGGGGCGCCAGATGTTGGCAGAGACCGCAGCTGGCTTAAAGAAGAGCCTCCCCCTAATACTTCTAGAACATCAACAGCGTGAGCATACAAATCATAGTAGTTGGTGGTAGTGGTAGTGGTAGTGGGAATGGCAATGGTAATGGTTGGTAACAATCGGATTACTAATACTACTGGTAGCCATGATACAACAAGTAATTCTACGAGAGCTTGTTACTGGTTACGTGCGGTGGTTTTGGGATGGCTGTACCCCGGAAATTGCTCGGAACCTGAGTCCCATCCCCTACCTCAAAGCCTGCTCTCCATTGATGACACTCATGATACTGAGCGATTTTAGCAGAAATAACAAAAGCTAGAGTAAGAGGTAAGAGCAAGTGTGAGCAGCAGAGGATGACGAATTGCATTTTACTTGGTTCTAAAAATGGCCCATTTGATTTTCACTGAGTTCCCATTGACTTTTGGATACGAATATCCCAACTACATCTCAAATGGGTTTTGACCTGATCTCTACCACTTTCAACTAGATTTCAACCGATTTTACATGTAAACATGTTTCGAAGCTAATTACCACAAAAAATGTGTTGTCCTGTGTGTTTTCCCATAGATGTGAAAGAAAGATCCTATGACGAGAGGTCCGCAAGGGGTAGCTCAGTAAGCAATGTTGGACTTCTTGTTGCTTTAACGGTTAATAAACACGTCACATGTTCGAATCTGCTTTCTTTTCTCAATTTCAGAGCACCCAAGTGATTCAGCAAAGCCTTCCTTATTTCGGATTTGAGGAATCCAGATATAAGCTTTCGTGTTTTGGGCTGTCAAGCTGGACCTCAAGCCTTTTAAACTGGTCGCCTTACAAATTCTTTCCTAGGGTTTGGAAATAAGTTTCTTTAGATCCAGTGTACGTTGGCACAAGACGGCCGCTGCCTTTAAAGTGTTCTTGGACACTTGATTTGGCCAAAACTATTTGCTTTGTAAATACGAAGCTACGGGTTTTGCGCCTTTTAAAGGCTTAACGCCAGCATTGCTGATTACGGGGCTTTTGCCGTATCCTGCACAACTAGTTCGCCACATGCATTTGTCCCCCTAGGTACCTCGGCAGTAGCCTTTTTCCCTTTTATTTTAGTGTCTCCTTAGTAAAGCTGAACATGAGGAAAATGATTAAACCCAAAATAGTAGTTTCCATCTTCTTTTCCATTGTCCCTATATAACCCCTGTAGAACCTCAATATGACCCTAATATGAAAAGGGCACCCTTAGTGCTAAGAGGTTACTGGGGAAGCAAAACCCTAAACCCTAAACTCTAAACCCTAAACCCTAAACTCTAAACCCTAAACCCTAAACCCTAAACCCTTATCCCACCCACCAAAAACATGCAGAACCTCAGGCTCGGCCTTGCCCGTATTCTCATGGAAACCCTAAACCCTGAACCGTAAGCCCTAAACCTTGAACCCTAGGGTTTAGGGTTTAGGGTTTAGGGTTTAGGTCAACCCTGAATCTTAAACCCTAACCCTGAACCCTAAACCCTCAAGGGGGGGTTCATTGGGGGAGGGGATTGCTGTTACGTTGGCTATGGAAACCAAGGTGAGGGACAACTATCTCAAGCGTCCACCCGGCGGCGAGCCCATTAAGTTGAGCACTTGCTCCTTGCTTCTTCAACTCCATCCCTGGGTCTTCAAATTTCCCAAAGTATTTAACAGGGTTTAGGGTTTAGGGTGTGTATAGGCGTTTGGGCCCACAGCAGGCAACTCTAACTTTCGAGGTCTTCTTGTTTTTTGCGGGCAGTAGTTCGCCAGGGCGACAGGGCCTTCTGTTTAAGCGGAGCATACAAAGTACACGGCATAATCTCATCCTCCTGTATATTGCAGCACCTTCCTCTGTGGATGGTTTCGGGGTAATGAAGCTGGAACACCTGAATCCCAACGATTGTGTTAAGGCTTGCGGTTTGTGCGCATGCACGACCTGGCAGACCGCATTGCTGACGAAGTGCTGCTGACACCCGTTCCGTGGATCTCAGAGGTTGTTCCTTCCTGAAATGAAGCCCCGCCCCGGGCACAAGAACCCCATTTCCTGGCCGGCAGGGCTTATGTGGATGTTTAACCTTGGGGAGTACCGGGTTGATATTCAGGAACTTAATTTAAGTTACTATATTCGGAAACCCTTTTACCATATGTACCCTTTATGATGGTAGGTTCCTTAACAGCAACCCAGAAAGGCTGTGTAGTTTTGTTGACCAGAACTCTGCAGTAAGACCTTGGCCCTTCGTCAGATGCTTCAAAATGACATGAGGGTTTAGGGGTTTTTGGGTTTAGGAGTTTAGGGTTTAGGGGTTTAGGGATGAGGGTTTAGGGTTTGGGGGTTTAGGGTTTAGGATCCAAGCCCGTTGTTACTGCCCTACAGCTGCTTAGCAAGGTTGAATCTGATCGTTATCTCTGATGCTACTATCTTTAAGGGTGAAACTCTGGCCACCGTCAAAATTTTTGGTAGCTTTGAGAACCTAAGTACAACTACGCTGCTTACAACTGTAGTGTCAGCTGAGCACCAGGCATTTCCCTTGAGGAATGCCGATGTATGTGTGTTTATATATATATATATATACACATATATTCCTTGAGTCATGCATGTATGTAAGCTGTCAGCTTGCGGCTGTTAAGTACAGACTGTACGTGGCCAGCTGTTCTGCTGTCACAGTGAGGCCCTACTAATGTTCTGCAGGCATCCCCATATTATCATTTCTAAGGTTCTCTATTGGGGAAGTTTCTAGAATGTTCGGTGAAGTTTTCAGAGGATTTTGGTAGTTTTTGGAAGGAATGTGCAGCTAGCCAAAACATGCCTGCTAGAAAGCCCTCATGGGCTCTTGAATGAACAGTGGTCGGCTTCACATCCCGTAGCTTGTTGGCAAGGTTCTCTACTCCATGCATGATGGCCAGCCACAGCATGCCTACAACCTGGGGGAAGGCGATCCGGGCGGGGGGTGTAGGATTTGCATTTCAGGGGTCCTGGGTAGTCATTGCTGTTCCTTATTTGTTTGTAGATGATTCAGGACGAATGCAGCTGCAGGAGCCTCAAACAAGTAGGGATTGTTTTTATAGGCAGCCTTGCACGCTAGACCCAGAATTGAGAAACTCTCATGTCCTTGCCTGGCTGGCCCGAGCACTACATCATAATTCCAAGAAGTAGACCCCAATTCTCGTCTTCAAAGCCAGGAAAAGTCAAACCCCAAACCTCAACATCACCCCGCGTGGTGTTTTGAACAGGGTAGTCTCAGATTTGCTTAGTTGCAGTCTCTGATTGTAAAGCGGCCAGCTTAAGCGGTGAGCCTACTCCTGGACCTTGGCTAGCTGCAGTATACCCCAAAGCCCTATTAATTAAGCAAGGCTTTACTACGCCCCTTATTAGGGTCCAGGAGTTATCTCAACCGGGCGAACTATCATGACCTCATCCCAAATTATGGCGTATTTGGAAAGTAGTCCGAACCTAGCTTTAGTTGTGTTGGGTCTGGAATTATCATCGTTCGGCAAGTTTCAGCCAACCCCTTGCCCCAGAGAGTAAACACTCGGTAGGGACCCCTATGCCCGCTGTGATTCTTCTGTGTCTACTTAAGGGGGAGTATAAACCTTACTCCCCAAACCTTCCTTCCCAGGCGATGTTCGACTGCAACTTCGGCTCGTGTCCTTTGCCATCTGAGCCTGTGGCCAAATTGGGCTTCGGATCTAGGGTTATAAGGGTTTAGTGTCTGAGGATATAGGGCGTTCAGGGGGGTCCCCGCCTACACGTCCAGGATACTAAAATCTGCCGGACCCTAAACACTGCATGCGGAATCTATCTAGTGTTTGGGCTCAGCGTGGGGGCTAGGATACAGAGATAGGTTAGAGAGTTTTCGGGTTTAGGGTTTGAGAGGGCTTATTATCAGGGAGAGGCGGGGTGGGAGGGTTTTCTTTCTGGGGCCGGGGACTAGGGTAGGAAGGGTTTAGGGGGTCGGGTGTGCTTCAACTGTGTGGAATGGGGTATTCCGTAGCGGTGGAACCCCTGTGTACAGCTCATTCATTCAGGCGATGGTTTCTTTAGGATGTAACCACGCGCTGATGCAACCGTGACACCAGAATTTGGCCCACAATTTGGCAATTCCAACAGCCATCTCCCAAAGGAGGCATTCCTATCTCCCTTTTAGCACCTCATGCTCCCTAAACCCTAAACCCTAAAGAGCCCAAGTTGAGCCAAGTCTGAACAGTTAAAAGTTAAACCAGAGGCAAAGGGAAGCGGCTAGCTGCTGGCCGGCTGATTGAGCGATTTGGGTCGCTTGGATGGAAAAACAGTTGCGCAGTGGGATCTAGAAATGTTGCCCCGAACACTGAAAACCATGCAGGAGCAATCCTTGTTTCGTTTCCTGGCATCGACCTAAGTGCTGGAAGCATGCACACCAGAATCCTGACCCCTTTACCTCCGGCAGAAGCAATCCTCTACTGCTTGAACCTGTATGCAGCCCTAAGATTGAACAAGAAACCTTCAAATTTCAGATTTAAAGCTCCGGTGGCCCCCCGTAGCCTAAAACACCCAAAATGTTGAACGCCCACAGCTCCCGCGGCCCTGAAATTCAAGACCCCGCATGTCCTGCACGTGACTTTGAACACCCCAGAAATCCTATACTCTTGCCTTTTAAAGTCCATGTCCAACATGATCCCCATGCACACTGCAACAGAACCCTCCAATGTCATGCAAAGCCCATGAGGTATGAATTTCTCAAACTTAGTGTCCGCCTGTATACCACCAAGAACCCCTCTATCTCTGCATGCCTTGTGCCCTAAACCCGAACCTAGACTCAAAGCCCTGAAACATACAGCCCTTATAGGACATGCGGCAAAACTCCTAAACCCTGATCCCCAACACTCCTAAACCGTAACCCTGAGCCCCCTTCAAAGTCCCAAACCCTAAACCCTAAACCCTAAACCTAGTAACTGCGGTCAGGTTGCTGGATTTGGGGCTGGAGGACTTGGAATTGCCCTGCTGGTCCGAAGCCCAAGGGCGCTTTCGGGATGCAGCTTGGCCTTTAGGACGTGGGGAACTGTCAAAATTATGGTCCCTTTTTGGGTCCCTATTGTAATACGGGGCCTAATTTAGGGGACCCAAAAAGGGACCATAATTTTGACAGTTCCCCACGTAGCATTTAGGCCTTGAAGAGGCGTTATACAGGGCGGTATTGTAGGGGATAGTAAGGGGGATGCTTGGAGTTTAGACTAAAGCTCCTTTAGGGTCTAGGTTCGAAAAGATTCGAGGAAGGAGATTTGGAGTTTAGGGTTTGAAGGCCTTTTGTTGGCGTGTTTGGGAATTGGGGGTGTCGGAGGTCTGCGGGCGGGTTTGCGGAGCATGTGCCATCTCATTCTAATTTGCTTGTACTTCCTTCAGGGACTAGCATGTCAGGATTCCCTTTGACTTGGCACTCCGGGCTCTGTTTAAGCAAGCGCCCATGTTCCACATGAATATGCATGTTCCTGAAATGTTTTTCCGGATGCATAGCTGCCACACTAACCAACCGTCTCGCCATCTTGTGTCTCTAATGGTCTCATGTTGCTCAGGGCTATGACGGTTACTACAGGGGCGTAAATAATTACCTGCATCAGTTTGAGATCTACTCGTACATCATACTTACACCGGGAATCTAGGACCATTATATTGGCTATTATTTAGGCCCCTACATGGCAGGGCTGCATGCCTTTTTGCTCCGAGGGGTCCTAAGACGTCTCAGGCACTCCATGAAAGTTTGGGGGAGAAGAAAGGGGATAGAGACCACAACAGGGTTTAGGGTTTGCATTGGTTGCGTTTGGTTTTGGGCGCTTTACGCTCTAAGTTGTTCGGTGAGGAAGCATGCGAAGAAAGCATGATGGCTGACACGGCGGTTCTGTCCCTTACTGCATATGAAAACGGTGCTAATCGATAAGCCTGCGCGCTTGGCGCGTCTCAGCACAGAAAACTACACCCTAAACCCGGGCTTTAACAGCAGCAAAAAAGGAGCGAGGCGTTCGCCGACAGTCAGGGAGAAGCATATCAGGGATCCTATGGCATATTCGGTATATTCCTCCCGTAGGGTTTGTACGCATGGCAATATTTTTTCGGGATGCGCAGTCGAGAAGCTCCCGTAGCTGTAAGTTTGACTTGGGCGTATGATTATGGCCGAAAGTTCCACCTCCTTTTGCTTACGTTCCCTACGCATGTTAAGAAGTGGAGAGAAAAAAGTGGTACCCTTCAACTTACTGGTGGTTAGCAGGGGATATGTGAGTTGAATCCCTTTATAGCATATTCCCTTACTCCCCACTAACCCCCAGTAAACCATTGGAGTTGCCGGTGGGAGCAACAAGCGCACTCTTTGCAAAGCCCAAGGCCCAGGACCGGCAGAACACAAGCGCACAGGGCAACTAAGAATCAGTGATAGCTGTACTTACCACTCAACTATAACTAAATGCTTTCTAATTCCCCGTAATGTGGCTTGATTAGGCCATAAGTACGACAAAGGTTAATGTATAAGTCCCTAGATCCTAAATCCTTCATTATGCTGCACTAAAGTGGGGTATTGTATTATAAGTCCCTAAACCCGAAACCAGTAACGTTGAACCTCCAAGCAAGGTGTGCCAAGCCTGTGTCCGGGAGGCAGAGGAGGCCGAGGAGCAGTCACGGGCAGTAGCAATTCAAGAACAATAGTAAAAGTAAGAGTTGTAATAGTACTAGTGCAATGCTTTTTTAATGTCATAAGAATCTTCAGCATCATAGGGGTCCGCAAACTACCCTCGTTTCATTGTCGGGGCTACAGACAAGACGTGCAGAGGGTATTGGGCTTGGTGAAGAGAATGGTAGTAGGGTCAGAGTCCTGTACCCTAAAACCCGATGGCGCCTAAAGCCTTGCCATACTCTAGCCTTACCCTGAAACCTGGGCAATTTAAAGCGACCTCACCCGACCTCACTCTAAACAGTGGTTTATATAGGGAACAGTACCAAAATTGTCTTAAATTGGGAATTGAAATTATTCTAAATTACTCTGCTCACCCTAGGTGAACTTCCTGACATGACATGTTGAGAGTATGGCAGTGATCCAAACCCCTGCACCCCTTAAGCACCAGTAAGGACATCCCAAAAATCTAAACCCGGAACCCTAACCAACAGCCCAGTATATGTACACTTTAAGCACCATTAAGTTAATGTAGATGCCTGAATAGCTATGAAGACTATATCCCTACACCCAATATATCAACTATATAACCCTCATAAAACCCTACTATTTGGTAGTTTACGTGTCTAATGGGACCCCAACATAGACCCAGAAATAGGATAATCCTCATCATAGGGAACCTTCAGAAAGACCTCGTACGAGCCTGAACCCTAAACAGTATATGAGCTATAATCCAAACTCCTAGTATCTCCCTTTTTACCCCTATAATAGTCTCTAATAGAATCCCCTACATAACCCCCCTTGAAAGAGTTTAGACTACAGCTCATATCATTTCAGCCCTGAGGAGAGGGAGCTTCGAGCTGCCAGTGATCGGAAGATGGCGGCGGCGGCAGAGGAAGATGCATCCTGAATCAGCTGGCTTTAGGGTTTAGGGATCTCTATAACCATAAACATTCCCTAAACCCTGAACCCTAAACCCTGAAGCCTGAAGCTTACAAGAAGGGAATCCGGGGGTCATCTGAGAGAATTGGAACGATACAGAGAAGATTAGCACTGCCCCACCGCAAGGATACAAAGCGAGAGGTGTACCAAGCAAAAAGCCAGCTCCATTTCATCTTACATGGTCTGCTCCATTCTATTCTCCATGAATCGAGGTTTATTGGGATGATGTCCGTTTCATATTCCATGTTCTATTCCATGCTTCTCGGTTATTGGGTTAATATTCCTATCTTCCTCAATCTGTTGAGGCTAGGGAGGGTTTGCCAAGGGTCTTTATGAAAGGTGTCTCGAAGTCGCACTTGGTCCGCAGAGCAGGATTGCTGCGGTGTCAGGGGGGCCTCCTTGTTCCGTACTTAGCTCGCGACTGACTTACACCTAACAATTTTACAGAGAGAGATAGGGCCAGAGAGAGAGTGGACAAAAGGGGCGGCTTAGTGTTGCCCCAGAGCCCGTACGAAAGAAAGAGAGAGAGAGAGAGGGGTCTTCCCCGCTCTGGACTTCCAAGCAATGTGCCGTCGTGCCATTAGAAATTAATGCTTTCGAGGTCAGCGAAGCTTCCTAGGAATCGTCAGTCTGGTTTGACAACATCAGACCCCATCAAACGTTCACTGGAGCAACGCTGCAAGGGACCATGGAGTTAGCTTAACGTATTCTATCCATTTACCGAGCCTATTACAAATTTATTGTAACCCTGTGACGATAGTTATCTAACAGCCCCAAAGCCCCACAAGGCAAGCATAGTCCCCTTGTACCCCTAAATCGTGTATAGGTACTCCCCGCATAACCAAACCCTGTGCGTGTCGGCACTGGAGGCATGCTGCCTGCAGTTGCCTGAAGCCGTGGCAGCAAATGTGTTCCTGGTGTCCACCGAAGCAGAGTTGCAAGAGGCCACGGGGGGTTACAGGATTTGGGGTTTAGGAAAAATTGGGTTACTATGGTCCCCATATAATCTCACCTGAGTCAACCCCCGAAAAGCACCACTCACTTGAAGGTTTCTACAAAGAAGGGACCGCTTTCTCGGAAGTGCTATCCAGCTTTCCCGGACCAAGCGCTGAACCCAAGTTGCGCAAAGTCGGGCCGCGTCCCATGTGCTGATTTTTTTAAGCGATTTCGCTACCAGGTGCTAGGAGGTCTCGGTAGTAGTTCACTGTAGTACTATATTCTACACTATCATAGTACAAGATTACCCATCTTGCCATAATGCCATTCTACGACATTTAGATACCTTGAACAGATCCGGGTTCGCCTCCAATCTGTGGTGGAAAGCGCTCCAGCGGATGGGCCTGACGCGGGGACCTTGCCTCTGGGCTAAAGAGCTTAAGCGCCTGCAGGCTTACGTAGGGTCTGAAGGGTCATACATTTTTAAGTTAACATACTACGGACATATGTAAGTAATAGGGTTTCCTGACTACTTTGATGGTAATTTCATTGAGTTTCGTGATCAGCAACCCAGGCTTGGCAGGCGTGGCGCTGCCATCGGCCTAGACACAGAGTGGAAGCATGGATGGACAGTACTCTTACTGCTGGTTAGCACGGAATGAAGGAGTGGATGCAATCCTTGTAGAAACCCTAAACCCCCAAACCCTAAACCGCGTGGCTCCCAATGTTGCTTGCAATTCCTCCACTGACGCCAACAGGGGAAAGTGCGAAGCTTCAGTTTTGAAGTAGGTTTGAGTTGATAGGGCGGTTGGCGTTTGGTGGGGCTCTGGGGGCTCTTTAGTTTAATAAAACAGCTCAAGCAAAAGAACTGCATAATCTTTTCTTGCCCGGGGGGCTTGAAGCCAAGGAAACCTTTTTTGGAGAAGCGCGGGGGCATGCAGAAGCATCGAAGAAGCAGCCAGTCAGTGGCTTGCTGGGTCATACCGAGTCATACCTGAACGTTTTATCGGCTAAGATTCCTTATCTTTAACATACATCTGAAAGATTGATGCGCCTGCCTGTGATTGCAGAGCTTCTGTCTGTACCCTGGTCTAGCTGAAAAGATTAATCTTAGATTCCTTTGGATGTTCTAGACCTGGAAGGTGGTGTCCATGGAGCCTTGCTCCACTCTCCAAGTGGCCGCGGAAGACTTCGTTGTTGTTTTCGACCTGCTGGCTTTAGCACCAGCAGACGCCAAAGTTTCTACAAGAAGGTTTTGGGTGGTTCCAAAAATGAGGGGGCCCTCTTCGGTAGTCATTGTTGTAAGAAACATAGCAGATTGGGGTCTATATGTGGGCACTCTTGATGGAGTCTCCCGTTTGCCCTACTCAGGCGGTCTGTGGTAAACTAGCTGGGCTCGCAGACTTGAGCTTGCAGAGGGGTTCTTCCAGGAGTTGACTAGCGTGGGTTGCTGTTAACTAAGTTTGGGCTACTTACCCAGACCCCCTAGAGGATCCAAAAAGCAGAACCCCCCCAAAATGATCACAATTACAACATTGGGGAAACTAAGGGAGTCTTGGGGGGGTTCCATTTTTGGATCTTTTAGGGTGTCTGGGTTACATATACCCCATTACAGTAGTTTCCATGTTCTTCTCCATTATCCCTATAATTATCCGAATATATACCCTATAATCCCATATTACCCCAATATATACCCTATGATCCCTATATAAACCCCAATACATACCCTACAAGCCCTAGAAGAGCCACAATATATACCCTTTTATCCTCATATAAACCCTATGCAACCCTGCAGTCTGAGGACCGAGGCACTGCACAGACGTTGTCGGCGATTCTGACTTCACTCTTCAACCACCGTGGGATTGTGAAGCTGGGTTGTTGTTGATGAGTTAAGGCCAAGATTGATTTACCATCATACGGCTATCTAGTGAAGAATAGGGTTTGCTTGTTGTGGTAACTTACTTTAGGAGGTGGCACTTTGGGATGGTCATCTTATCATTCATAAACATGTCTGCGGGCCTCTAAAGTACCACCACTTCTAACAGCAACCCAGGAAGTTGGGCTTCGGGCTGCAAAATGACTTGCAGCGCTTGGCTGCATCGTACCCCCACTTGGACTCCCGGCTAGTTTTGTTTTGAATATGTGTGGGTGTGGGTGTGGCGGTGGGTGCGGCAGCGCCAGTGGCGGTGGTCGCAGGAGTTAGTGGTGGTACTACTAGTAGCAGCAGTAGTTGCAAAGAAAGCGGTAGCAGTGGAATAGAAAGACAAAAGAATGGTAATGGTAATAATGATAGCAGTAATAGTAATTCATAAGTTTTTCCCTTCTGGCGCATGCCAGCGTTGATTTTTATGGCAGGGTGGGTTGGGGGGGGTTGGGGTACACTTAACTGTTTATCTTTGACGGCGGACAAAGCCTCCAGTCCATTATCCCAATATAACCCTCATACAACCCCTATAATATCCCTATATAAACCATAAGCCCCTAAACCTCAAACCCTAAACCCCTAAAGGACCAAGCCCCTGCTGTGGAGGAAGGCCAAAAATCCTGGCTAAGTCAGACCCATGGTTCAGGATAATGGAAAAGAAAATGGAAGCTACCACAGTAAACGGTGGTTATATAGGCAAACTGGTTAAACACACTGGAGACTACTATAGTATATGGGGGTAAATAGGGATAATGGAAGAGAAATGGGAACTACTAGTTAGGGTTCAGGATTTGGCGTTCATGTGTCAGCATTCTTCAATGTGAGGAGGAGCGAGTGAAGGAGAACGTAGGGATCAACTTTGGATATGCCGCCTTGAGTATTTCGTGCCCAGGGAGCTTAAACATCTTAACTACGAAAGTGTCCTTAATCGTGTTAGGCACCGTAGTATCGGGTAAGTCCATTCCTCAATTAAGTAAGGGCTCTCTCTGTACCTTACGCTCAACCTTCTTGCAAATCCTCAGATATTCGTATATAACCATCACATTCCTGAGCAGTCCCCAAACCTCAAACGCTAAAGGGAAGACCTCCGGGTATAAACCCCCATGTACCCCTGCATAAGCCTATATGTTACTTAATCAGGCTATTTTGGACTCCCATGGTAGGCTCCCCCCCTTTTCGTCCTTAAATCCTTATGCGATCCTTGTGGAATTTCAGTTTCCGTACATATTCCGTGTTCTTTTCAAATTGATTCTCGAGGATGATTCCCATGTTCAAGTTCCTTCAACCCTAACCCCTATGTAACCCTCATAACGCCCCTTCACCCTATCCTTAAAGTAACCCCTACAAAGGCTCCATGACCCCTTTCAAGACACCTAATAGAAAGAAGGGAGCCCAATACCCTTTAAAGAAGGAATATACATTAAGTCATGTTTAGGTTCCTAATATCATTTAGGGTATATGCCTTGATCATAGGGTATTGGGGTTTCTGCAAAGCCCAAGAAGTGTGGTGGAGCCATCTTATTAGGACTGCTTCAAGCAGATTTATGGCACGCTGGACTTGCAGGAAGCGTTGATGGAGGCACGCTCCAAAGCCTAAACTTCATAGATCCTCCTCCTAAACCCTAATCCCTCCACACCCCAATTTCTCAAACCCTCAGCTCCCTGGAGGCCCTGACCTCCCTAACCTGGGCAATGTAAAGCGATCTTACCCGACCTCATCCTCAATGGTGGTTTGTTTAGGGGAATGGCACCAACATGGCCTTAGATTGCGAACTAAAATCATTCTAAATTAGCCGTACGCCCTGTAGAAAGCCCTAGACCCTAAGCCCCAAAGCCCCAGACCCTGATCCAAGTAAGACCGTGCCTGCCTCGCTATGCGCGTGTTGAAGCCCCAAACCCCCAACCCTCAATACTAATTAAAGCGGTTTAGGGGTTTAGGATTTAGGGCCTACGAACCCTAATTGCAGGTTTCCCAAGATTAGGGTGTAATTTTTAGGGGGGTCCCAAAAATGCGGATTGCAGTGGGGTCTATATTGGGATCCTTTTTAGACCCTACGTAAGCCCTCAAGGCCTAAACCTTCGTGAAGCCCTAAGCCATCCTTTGATCCCTGTCTTTGCTTGCAGACAGAACACCCTCAACCCCAACAGCCCTAAGAGGAAGAAGCCAACTGCGCCTCAACCCTAGACTTGGTGTCTGGAACATGGCATTTACCAGTTAGGGCTTAATGTAAAGACCACACGTATTGTATGGGGTACCTCAGTCAAACCTTAAACCCTACATAGACCTCAAACTCATGCTGGTAATTATGTGAGCTATAGTCTAAACTCCTAGTATCCCCCTTAATAACCCCTATAGTAGTCCCATATATAATCCCCCCTTTAAGGAGTTTAGATTATAGCTCGTTTGGGGTTCTACATTAATGTGGTACCAGTTGGTCCTTGGCCCGCAAGAAAGGTTTTTTGGTTTTAGGTCTAGGGCTTAGGTTAGAACATCTTTTGTAACATTCAGTGTCCTTAATCCCTATACAACCCCCAAAATGCCATTTCAGAAATGAAGTTAATGGGGGCCCCCTAAACCCTACATGAACCCTACACTAGCTCTGGGCCCTGAACCCTAACCCTGAACCCTGAGCCCACACCCCCAACCTTAAACCCTGGACCCAAGTCCAAACCTTAAACCCTAAACCCTAAACGTTAGACCCAGACCGCAAACCCAAACCCTGAACCCAATCCTAAACTCTAAATAGCGGCTTCCATTTTCTTTTCCGTTATCCCTATATAAGCCTAAACCCAAAACGGAGGCCCGTCGTAACAAGGGGCAGACAACCGGCCTGTCTTCTTTGCCTCTAGGCTTCAAGGTTTGGGGTTTAGGCTTCAGGGTATATTGGGGTACTATTGGGATAATGGAAAACAAAATGGTAACTACAATGGGGTTATTTAGAGTTTAGGGTTTAGGCTTCAGGGTTTTGAGTTCTGGGCTTAGGATTTACGGTCAGCTAGCGCTGGAAGCTAGCAAGACCCCTTTGATCACTATTTGTATTTTTGGCATCACCACACCCTCCCAGAATCCTTTTGCATTTAACCTTTCTATCCGTTTTCTTCCTTCGCTCGCCACTTGCCCCTGCCCCCTATATCCCACAATCATTTTTGTTCTTGTAGTGAATGCCCGTTTCGGGGCTTCCAGAAACCTCCCAGCAGCCTTCAGGCCCGTCATTAGTTTCCTCTCATTTTTTCAGCGTTCCTGAATTCAATGGGCCCTCCGCAGACAGGCCTCCAGGGCATTTGCAACATGCAAGCCCCAAATGCCACGAAAGTAAACAATCAGCACCCAAGTTAGGCGCAGAAGTGGGTGTCCAGGGTGAGCAAGTTCGGGATTTGGCAGCCAAGGCCCTCCAGCGAAAGCTCATTGTCGTGGTGGTGGTTGTTGTTGTTTTTGACGACATGATGTCAGAAAGGATGAAAGACCCTGTTGTAGCGATGTTATGGACAACGTACATCCGTTTAAGCGGGGAAACTTTGTCGAGCCACGCGCAGGAATCACAGAAGTTCTGCTCAATGTTGAGCTTTCGTCCATTTGAAAGTGTTCATCTGGTTTGCGGGAGTGGGCCTTTGAATCATGCTACAAACACATTGACACAGAGATTGGGGCAAGCAGACAACCTGTCTCGACCGTCAGCGACGGAAAGGATTGAGCTCAGGTGCTTGGAGTTTCTTGGGTCTCCGCTAAGCAAGCGACTGCAAACCAGCGACTGGGGCGCCCGGCCGCTTCGCCCGGAACAGCTCTCCTATGCGGCCCTTGACGTATCTGACTTGAATTTGAGGTATGGGGCTGAAGGTTTTTGAGGGGTATAGGGCCCTTGAACCGTTCCACGACACCCTACGACCCTTAGGACCCTCAACGAAAATCAGCAGTTTTTGCTTTGGTTGCTAGTGCGTTTGCTTCCCTCGTGCAGTTCTCAATATTTGGGGTCGAAACAGCCTGTACCCTAATTCCAGTCGCCATCAAGCAGCCGACCCACCCTGAAGACCAAGGCACATTGCCTGCTGACCTTAGCAAGGACCGGATTCATTGGAATTCCTTCGAGTGAACGATAAGATGTGGCAGTAGCCGCAACAAGCGTGCTCTCTGAAATTCCTTCATTCTCCTTCAAACTTGCCCAGTTTTTTGGGCTTCTTGAAGATGTTGCCAACAGTGAAATATGTGAGAAGCTTATGAATCATGGCCTCAACACTCCAACATGTTCAACCCTGTGAATTTGATGTTGGTGGCCAAGAAATTTCATGAATCCTGAAACAGTGAATGCGCGACATCCACACTCTCACTGAGAGGACACTGCACAGCCACGACAGGGAGCCTGCAATAAAGGCTGCCATGCGGCTACAGGACCTTGAAGCTCTGTGTCTCCATGGTTTATACACGCGAAGGATGGAAGGGTGATATGGGTGAAAGGACGAAAGTAGCAGAACATTTTTTACGACTTGGCGCTGATGTTGCGGGTGCTGGTGAGTGGAGCAGGTTATTATTCGCAAACCATTGCCATCCTTAAGCTTTGATCGAGCCTCGGTTTTGTGGCGGCTACATGCACCGCAAAGACAAGAGACTACTATGGGCCTTGAGCTTTTTAAGCTGTCAGAGTGGGCCCCACCTGCAGAGGGAGACTTTTTTCGAACGCATCAGGATCCTAGACCTGAGCCCTCACGGCAAGTTATCCTGGAGTAGGAGCAACTTTTCCCATGTGATAAGGCCAAGGCTGTCTTCACAGGAAGCTTATTCTTAAAAAGCAGCAGCTGAGAGTGCATGACAG
Source organism: Symbiodinium pilosum (assembly GCA_905231905.1). Lineage (NCBI taxonomy): Eukaryota > Dinophyceae > Suessiales > Symbiodiniaceae > Symbiodinium > Symbiodinium pilosum. The sequence continues at coordinate 46,510 of CAJNIZ010001669.1, forward strand.
CACCAAGCCTCCTGTCCTAACGCGGAAGCTGTTATACGTTGAACCGTTGAGCACCTGAGCTTTTAAACAAAGGACCCTAGAGCACACGTTTCCGGCAAATTTCTTGGCGTGACACGCTGCAGCAATTGCAACACGCCGCAGCAACTACAAGGTTCCCTTCGTGGGGCCTTGCTTACGAAAAATGATGCAAGCAGAAGACCCGAGGGCGCTTTCTTAGCAACCCCAATTCCTGAAAAGTGGCCCGAAACACTACCGCCTCAGACCGCTACGTATCCCTATATCCTCCCTTAAAACCAATACATCATAATTTCCAGTCGCCAACTTTTACCCTTTCTGGGTAACATGAAATTCCACGCCAACCAAAAGGTCAATTTGGACCCCTATGACCCTCTCATATTTTTTTGAGAAACTATAGAAATTCAGTTTCCATTCAACTGTCTATGAGGGTTCCATTTGGGTCTCCGTTCTTCCAATCATGTAAACCGGTAAACCCCAGACATCCCTGTAGCTTTTTCAATGGACCCCATCACTATACATCCTCTAGTAGAACTCCTTGAACCCTAAAACCCTAAACCCTCATTCCTGAAACCCTACAGTGACCCTTATACCCTAAACCTTAAACACCAGTATAACGCCACAGTGCCAAAGGACCTGAAGGTTCACTCGGTGGCCCAGAAGATGGTCGTCTCCGTAGCAGGCGTTGCATTGCCAGCTGCGACGGTGGACGCAGAAGCCGTTGCCAAGGCTGGGGCAGTCGTTCAGGGTTGTAGGATTAAGGGTTTAGTGGGTCCAGGTTTAGGGATTAGGGGTTTACGTGCTAGGGGTTCAGGGTTTAGAGGTCTTTCTGGCTGAGTGCAAGCTCCGATGCAAAAAGGGGTTTTGGGTTTAGGGGTTTAGAGTTCCGAGTTTAGGGGTTTAGGATTTACTGGGTCACTGTTGGATATACTGTAAAAGTTCGATTATGCTAAGAGCCCCATAAGGAATAAGTACAACATTGAGATCATCAGGGAAGTAGTTAAGGTTCAGAAGGGGATCGCAGAGCTTGAGTTGCCCCCCCACCCGGTAATTAGAAAATGAGTATGTATAATATAGTTTGGATCTATGAAGCCCTTCATATGTCCGCTTGGTTAGTTCTTTTGGCAGTTGTTGGGGCTTGGGATTTAGGATTTTGGGCTTGGTGTCTAGAGCATGCCGTGCTGATCTGTGTGCGCCGCGTTGCCGCATGCTGCAAGCCTTCCATGCTGCAAGCAGCCTGCAGAGGAATGCGCAGCATCATTGTCGACGAAGGGGCATGGAAAGATGCGACCGTCTTCGCTCAGCTTGCGACGATGTCTTCACCCGGCAACTTCTTTCAGCTAAACGCCTCTGCACAAGGGTGCGCATTCCATTGTGCGAGATGCAAAGTGTTGATAATGCTGCTCCCAACTTGTTCGTCCAGTGGCCTGGCCGGACTTGGAGTTGCTGCCCTCCTACGGCAGCCATGCGCCAGTCAGCAACTCTTTACCTACTGCGTTTCGCCGACAAGGTGGCCCAGCTCGTCCTGGGCTTGCAATCCAAGCCAAGCCCAGGCTCCATGCAGCAGCAAGCCCACAAGCCCACAACATCGTCATGGGATGGGACGATTGGCTCAATGCCAGCTGTTCGCCTTTCCTGTGCCACTGCAGATGACTCCTTCCCTTGTGGTGATTCCGAGATGCTCAGGAAACGTTTGCAGTCTAGCCACATGCCATGCTCCTGCCGGGACATGGTTCTGCGGCTTTCCGAGCACGCGGCTTTGTGTAGGCTGCGCGCCTGAATATCTCTGGCAGGCTCAGCTTGGGGGCAGCGACTGTCAGAAAGATATGTTCACACTGACCTGCGAACTGAAGCGCAGCAGTGCGCTGTAGATGCGGCCGCACTGACTGGTAGCCGGAAATTCTTGTCGTGCTGAGCCTGGAGCCATCAGCCCGTGCACATGCAATCTTGTTGGAATGTTGTTGCCGCGCCTGCGGTTCTCGCGCATTGCAAGGACGCACCCACACAAGCTGGATAATGTTGCACGCTTATGACCCGTGTGCGCTTTTCGGGGTTGAGTCATTGAGGTTTTCCAAAGGCCGGTGGGCCTCTTTTCGGGGTCCTAGAAAAAGTGGGGGGCCCCAGTTTTGGGAAATGCAAAGGGAGGTCCCTATAATGATGAGAACTATAGTGACAATGTAGTGGCTGATAGGGATTCTGTTGCCGAAAGTTAGGGGCCCCTCTTTGAGGGCTGACTCCCTGGCGCCAGGCCAGCCAGGACATCGCCCTGAAAGGATCGGAGATACGTGCGATGAAGGCAGCAGGCCGGACCCCAGGATTTAATGATAATATGAGCTATAGGCTAAACTCCTTAAAGGGGGATTATATATATATATGATTATATAGGGGACTACTATAGGGTTTATTAAGGGGAATACTAGGAGTTTAGACTATAGCTCATATAAAAAATCATTATCATTGTCATCATCACCATACTACCATAACAAGGAACAAAGTCACAAGAATAAAGTTGATCAAGAAGCAGTGACCATGGTAATAATGATAGTAGCAGTAGTGACCATGGTAGTAACGATGTTAATAGCAGTTAGCATAGTAACAGTACTAATAACAATCATGATGCTACCAATTTACTCACCGTCCGCAATCTACACCTCCAATAAAGCGTATTTAGAGCTTATGTAGGCCTTCTTTCCGGGTGAGGGGTAAGGCAGGGTGCGATATAAGGTCCTATGAGAATGAGTTGCTGTTGAGGACCTTCAAATAAGTTACATATCCTCATAAGAGAACCATAGGGTTTACCCTATACCGTCTATACCCTTATTGTGTCAACTCATTCTAAGCTCCTTAACAGCAACCCAGCCTATGGTTAAGGTCTCTACCTCCAAAATTGGGCCTAGGGCTTCTTTAGACAAATTCCATGGCCTCCCTGTGAACAAAGCCAGTTCGGGTTTAGGGCTTCAGGGCAGATATTCGGATCTAAGGAGCCCAATACCTTTAGCTTCACAGATATACCCTAAATCATGTTTGGGGTCCTAGTACCGTTTAAGGTGTATTGCTGAATGAAGGGGTAGTGGCTCTCTGGAGATCTAGATTGCATGCAGTTCCTGGAGCTTCCTTGCTTGTCCTCAGGCCTTGGCATTGGCAATTGCCTGCTACGTCATGCCTTGGGCCTCAAGAAATCTAGGGTTTAGGGTCTAGGGCTTCGGATCTACTATTATCCTCTCCCCCTATGTACTAACATGATGTTCCCAATGTTGTATACGATGATTATAATGTATTGGGAACATTTGTTATTAGGGAGGGTGGGGTCTGTAATGTACTTGTCATAATGTTACCCCGAGCCCTCTTATAGTTGATTCCTCGCGAACATTACTTGCAGTAATTACAATAGACATAGTTAGGACACTAATACTACCCTCAACCCTAAACCCTAACCCCTCTGGTAGTTTACACAGTGCTTCCCGGCCAGGCAAAGCCAAGTCCGCATGGCAAGCCGAGGTGGCTGTGTTGCTGCAACTGAGCCTCGGCTTCCCAAGCGCCCCTGAACTAGACAGAATATAGGGTTTGGGGTTTAGGGTTTTCTAGGGTCTCTGGGTTTTAGGGTTTAGGGTTTGGGATCCAAAAAAGAACCCCCCCCTCCCAAGATGAACCCATTACTACATTGGGGAAAGTATGGGATTATTGGGGGGCTCCAAGTTTTTGGATCCTTTAGGAGGTCTGGCTTAGGGCTTTAGGTTTAGGGCTGAGGGTTTTGGTTATTGGAGCAATTTGTGGTTTCGCAGAATTGTGGGAGGGGGTTGTGCTTATTGGAGTACGCAAATCCCTGGAGGAGATCGATGTAGGACTACGTCAGGATACCTATTGGTGCACGGATGCTTTCCTCTAATTTGGCGTCCGCTTTTGGGAGGTCCCCATAGGAAGGTTGGCAGTGTTTTGGGATATGCAAGCGGGACCCCATATGTGGGAACCACCATTTGTGGGTTCGCACTTTCCTGCATATGGTGAAGGGCTGTTGTTTTTCAAGGGACGGGCAGTTGGAGATGTGAAATATTTTGATCGCAAAATATTGCTGCGAGCACTGGCGAGGTGTCGGGCCGGTGTTTGTGGTTCTGATGCTTCACATGACTGACATCAATGTTGGTGTCTCTTGTGAAAAGTGGCAGGAACCATCGGGCTCAGGTTTGTCAGGGGTCAGGACCCCTTGTGACTGTATCCTTCGCGCTCATGGGTGGTCTTAGGCATTCTCCAGTTCCCTAATCATGAACAGGGCTTTTGCAGGGAGGACCTTGGAGCTTAGTCTAGGGCCGGTGGTGGGGGGCTACCAGTCATCTTCGCATGTCAGAAGTGGGAACAGGCACGGGATGTGAATCGTCGAGGTCACAATCCTTGCTGGTGTTGCCATGTTCTCTCCATTATCCCTGAATAACCCCTATATAATCCCTATAATATATATATATATAATTATATATAACAGTTTCCATGTTCTTTTCCATTATCTCTATGTGTTGTTGCTTTGGCCTTTTCCGGACCTTCCACGCAGCACTTACCCAAAACTACAGAGCCAACACATTGCCTTGTTCCTACTTCTCCCCACAGCTCGCCACTACCCCTGCCCTTGCCTTTACCTTGGCTCTAACCCTCAAAACCTTCAGAGTCTAAGCTTAGAACGAGGAAAGCGCGATTCCGGGAGCTAGCATCTTGGAAGTTAATGCTGGGTGCGACTGTCAAGTTCGGGGTTTAGAACATATGAGCTATAGTCTAAACTCCTTAAAAGGGATTATCTAGGGACTATATATGGGGGTACTATGGGGGTTATTAAGGGATACTAGGAGTTTAGATTATGGCTCATATGCACGAAGATCTCCGCTTTCCGGGTTTGGGGTAGAGAGATCCTGAGGGTCGGAGATGGAGTCTTCCCCTTGATTGCACTGCGTGTTTGTGGACGGTCCTCATATGTCGTCATGAGGGCTACCGAGCCATGAGGGATGTTGCAGCTCCTCTGTAGAAAACCACTAGGCACTGTGGATGCAATCTTCGTGCTGCCTAAGATTATGGGGCTTAGGGCTTGGGGGCCTAAACTTTGATCAATGATGCAGAAACACATGAAAATTAAATTCGAAAACAGCACGGAAGCTGTTTTCGGTCTGATTCTGGTGAGTGTGTTGTTGTATTTTTTCTGGTGTCCTTATGGAGGATCCATACATGGACATCTTACCTTGTCAAGAGAGAGTGCGCAGCGAATGCTCAAGTAGATCGCCATGGACCCCCCAATCAGGCCCTTTCCCGCGTACGTTTACAATTGCCTTGGAAGGGTCCTTCATTTTAGGATTGCCCTAAACGGTAGTTTGCCTAAATAGGGGGACCCCAAAAAGACCCCAAATTACTACAATCCTTCTGAGGGGGCTCTCGAAAAGTTACCCCTAATTTTGGGAAACCCCCTAATCACCCTAAATGCCCGTAGCCGAAGGCTGGTGTCGACTGGGTACCCCCTGTATCGCCTGCTGTCAGCTGAACGACTGCAAATCATTGTGGACCCCTCGGCTGAGAGAATTCTTGCCTTGCTCTTGTTTCTGGTAGGGCTTTAGGGTTTATGGTTCAGGGAATGTGGAGGCCAAGAAAATTTGGGATCGCAGCGGGGGTTCTATGCGGATCCATTCTTATTTTCTGTTTAAAATTCCGTGCTAACAACCAGTAGGTGAAATGTGGACAGGGGCGTGTCCTTTCTCTTAGTAGTCTCATTTTGGGGGGTCCTCCTGGCTGCAGGAAAGCAAAATTCAAAAATTAGCGGATTTACCTGCCATAGCTTTGGCGTGGCCCAGAGGGTTTTGCTACATTCCCTACTGACAAGTTTGCCAGCAAGCATCTACCTGATGCCTTACCGGTCTCCGACATCCAAAGCCGAAAGACCTGAAGCCGACAGGGCGGTCAGATTTGCCTTGCTTTCTGATGCCGCGTGTCAGGTACGGGCTTTACCAAAGTCCACAAAGCGCAGATGTCGACCCAAAATCACGGTTCCATTTCTCGAAGTAGCCGCTGCCAGAGATGGCGTGGATCCTTACTCGACGTTCTAGAACTTATTCAAGAATACCAGTTGAAGCTTACGAAGTCTTGAATTAGGGCTGCGACACTTGATCATAGCAGTGGCCCCGACGACGCGTTGAGAAGCCTTTGAGCTTTCTGAAGCCAAGGATGGAGTTCTGTCGGATTCGCTGACGCAAGAATGCAAGGCCCTTCAAGTCGGTTTCCTGGCAGTTTAGGGTTTACCTGTGACACTTAATACCCACAGTTTAGTAAGCACCCTTAATTCGTAGGTATAACTGTATAGCCCATAAAAATGTAGATAATTAATCCGAGCACTAGAACAATTTGGGGGGGACCCCCCCCGCCAGAATAAGGAATGCAGCGCGCCAGAATAAAAGGATGATTGGGGCTCCTGGATTGGCGCCCCAGAAAATTTCTTTGAATATGGTCCCTTTTCCCATGCGAAAAGCCACCTAATTGCAGCTAGTCTCTGGAGCCTAATTTTGCCAAAATAATGTTCTTTAAATATGGTCCCTTTTATTGTTCTAGTGCTCGGATGAGGGCTAGTGCTGAAGATTTTGCATCACTACCCGTAGCCTGTGGAGATCCTTTTGATTGCTTTTTGGCTTCAGGAGTATGTGGCTCAGCGTACAGGGTTTAGGGTTTAGGGGTCTGTGAGCTGTTCCGCACTCAGTTTAGGCTCCACCTACGGCGGTGGACGAGGAGAACTGGGCCAAGGGCAATTACGAATGTACCCTTCACTAAACATAAAGACCCCATAAAAGCCCCTCAGTAGTCTACATTGGGCCCTTGTGCGGGTGGTGGAAGGTTTTCAAGTTTGAGAATTTGTCAGCATGACAACATGAGCCGGCACAATGACCCCAATGAAACAACGTAAACGCCACGTTTGGCGCAGTAGTTAGTACTACTCGATTGATGTCGCTGCTAATTTCGGTTCAGGGTAATGGCGCTGACGATCCAGATAGCCCAAGGCAGGTACCGGTTCAAAGCTGTACAGCCCAGAGGAGGTATCATTTCTAGACATATAAATCCCGCGGGTAGAGTTTTTTTTGGCTCTGAACTGAAAAGCCTAAAGCTGGAACAATGGCTGACAAGTTTATATCCATATATTACCCTTTTATCGCCCTTGAACGCAAAGGTCTCAGAAGGTGGGATGAAGGAAGCTTGGGTACAGGAAATACGCCCCCGATATAATAGGTATACTAAGGTGCCTTTAACCCACCTACTTCCATCCCACCTTTTGAGCCCCCTGATAAACATAGGCCTAAGCGTGGAACACTAGCCTAGCTCAGGTCTCAGACTACTCATGCTGGACTTTGGGTCTTGGAGCTTGCCTCCCGAGACCCCCACCCCGCCAAACAACAAACATTCCCAATTTATACAATGACGCGTACGCACCCCCCAAACAGTTTGGCTCAAGGGGTGAAGTGCAGAAGGGTGTATGCTTGATAAGAAAATATCGGCTTGGTGCAGGACCTCACGAGGAAAGCTTGGCAAGATCTCCAAGCGGCGACTGAGACCGGGCCTTGATCCATATCCCTCTTCTCAGACATAACATGCAATGACGATGCATAAGAAAGGCTACTGGCAAACTACTATGGTGGAGAGGGCCCCGCGGTGCCGAGCATCACTCAGCCATGCGCAGTGATTGGGCGAGGAAAAGGAAGGCAGGAACGGGATTCAAGGCTTTGGTGTCAAATCAGCATCTGATTTGGTTTGTCTACGGGGCTTTTGAAGGCCCCTGAAAAGGAATTGAGGACGGGTGTTCTCACGGCGTAATAACGAACAATATAGCCTGAGGCTGAATAGGGCGTTGCAAATGAAATCTATTCTGAACGAAGATGATTTCCTCAAGCAGGATCTGTGGGTCGGTTCAGCACAGCAGCGTTTAACACAGGAGTTCACCCTGTATGATTTCCCAATGAATGTTGAGCGAGATGTAGCTTGTTCTTATCTGATTCCATCTCTACTGCAGAAAGGTCTGGGTATACCTGTGCCAGAATGATGGTCTCGTTCTACGGTAGTTTGATAGGTACAGGGAGTCTCTAGCTTTGGCAAAAACCGTGTGGAAAATCGCAGTCTGTCATATCACAAGTTCGTTCATGGTAAGTTCTTGTTGTTTTAGCTGGGGACGCGCAAGAAAGCCTTTGGCGCCCCATGCGTGTCAACACCTTAGGCTGAACCCTTTAGACAAGTCAAGTTCGATTCAGATCGCCTCGTTCCGCAGCAGCCATTTGATGGCCTGTGCTTGGTCAATGTAGCAGTCTCGTGACAGTACCCAGCTGTACAGGTTGGAATGGAGGCTACGCGACACAGACAGATACAGCCAGCATCGCATGTTGGATTTGCAACTTACCCAAGTTTTCTGGATGGTATCCGAAGAGGCCTGGAAATAGATGTAGATGATTTGCCCCAAGCTTTCTACGATTCTCGGCACATGCAGCTGCCCAGTCATTTCCTGCAGTGGATGCTGCCGCGTTCGGCGCCATCGCTCCTGCAGCACCGCAATCCATGCCACAGTCCCCCTGAGCAGCTGGGTCTTCATGGAAGAATTTGGTTTTGGGACTGAAATACTGCAACTGTGCGTGCGGACCGGAATATTGGACTTTCATTGGCAAAAGGTCCCACGCCATAGAATGGAGTATGTCATTTCTACTGTTCACAATTGGCCCGAAGTCTCATGAAGGTTACCCAGGTCGCTGTCATGTTCTTTTCCTGTTTGGCCAGCTCCCCGAGCGTAGTACAGACATTAGTGCGGGCAACCTCTACCAAGCCAATATCAGAGGTACTTACACTGAAACGGAGTCTGACTATTGTATTTCACTGACATGCAGTGGGAAGCATCGCCTACGATAAGCACTACGGTCCTTCAGACTAATCCTGAGGACGCAGGGTATGTATGTGTATATACGTCTATGTCCATAGCAAGCCTTGAGCCCTATCATGCTCTGTGTGTGTCTCCCTCAACAAACCGCGCACAAGGCGCATGATACTGCTTACATATTTAGCCCATGCCCGCAATCCGTTTGACAGTTGAATTTTCAGTTGCCAGCTGTCAGCTGCATGATTCCCCTGATTTCCTTCCAGCAGTTACACTCCCTCCGGTGACCTAGACCCGCCTATAACTTAGGAAGTCGGCACCCAGCGCTTCAAAGAACATACACGCCATGTCAAGCGGCCCCAATGCAGGCGGTCCCGGAATACGCCTGGGGTTATACAGTGTCATATACCATTATGCAAGACTAGGTAACTGGGTGGGGAGACTTTACACATGTTTGGTCCTAGCATCCCATCATAATCCTATCATAATGAGACGGTGTAGACTTGTTAGGCCCAAGGAATTCAGCAACCCGGGAAACGGCGTTCTTCACAGCAACAGCCATTTCTGGCGCGGCAGCCTTTGAGATGCAATTGCCGGACTTTGTTTGCATTCTTCAGTTCCAGGTTTCGGCTGCAGGGCTTGGGGTGTCGCAGGGTATGTCCACTTGCCTCTGTGGCATCAATACATGCTGGTGCATGCGACGTGCTGGAACGAAGCCCTTCCGCGAGTAATTATTCATGCCAGTATAGAGTCTTTCAAGATCTGCTCAATACAGAAGTCCTGCACACACCCTGCAAAATACCTAGACCTACATTTGCAACCACCGCAATCCCGAAGCCTTAAACCTCTGATCCTTTTTTGTTAGCGCCCTCTGGAGGGCTCTTGGTGGCCCTGTCGCTGCCCTTGGGCTGGTGCCTGGCTGCTCAAAGAAGGCGCAGCCCCACGATCCCAGTCTGCCGGACACTGCAGCCGCAAGTGTTCATGGGGGACACAGGTTTGGATGGTCCATAAACCTGAACCTGCTTACTAAGTCTGCCTCTATGTTGCTGTGAGGTAAGGTTCCTCTTAAACTTGGCCAGACGGGGTTCCCTTTAAGTGGGCGGAGGGAAGTGGTAACAGTCGCTGCAGCAGTGGGTCTGAGGCTTCGAGCCATGATGGCAGTGGCAACCCGAATTTACTTGCGCATGCACCCTGCGTCGGTAGGCAGGTCAGGTTGCAAAAGTGCCCTCAACTCTTAAGGTTAAGCTTCTTCCATAAATCCGGTTGCGTTCACCGTTTACACATCTGCTAGAAAGACCCCAAGAAAAGGACTCAGACGATGCCATGTGATTCTATTCCTGAGGACTGCAGCAGGTGCTTCAAAGAAGTCGTCTGACTCAATCCAAGCTACTGGGCTGCTGTTGAGGAACTTGAGTGTTAGGTACGGTGCTGTTGTTGTTTTTGGGTGAAGTCCTGCATGACCTTCGGCAGCAGACGCTAGGACAAGTCCCAAGAGTTAGGTATATCAAGTCGTTAAGAACCCTGTCCATCAACGCGTAGAGGTGTGGTGAAAATATGTTTACCTGGTGATAACCAAGTTTGTGCTCCTTCAGAGCAGCCCAGAACCCTAAACCCTAAAGCCCTTGTAGTAGCCCTTTAGAATTCCCCATCTAAGAGATAGTTTCCGTATTCTTGTCTCTCCCCTTAACCGTAAACCCTAAATAGTAGTATCCTTCCCAATATTGCTTTCCATTTGATACTCCGTTCTGGTATCCTGAAAAGCCTCAGTTGACCAAATTTGAAGTTCCTCAAGAGCAACCCAGGAACCCTAAAGTCCCTGTACTTGGAGGTCTGGCAGGCCTAAAAGGATTCAAATTAGGGAGCTCTGGGACCTCATAGCAATATAGGGTTAACAAGCGGATGAGGGGGATCCCTAAACCCTAAGCCCTACGGTTTTCAAGTTCCTTAACAGCAGCCCAGGCTAGATTGGTGAGTGGGCTTCGCAGCCACTGGGCCCCAACTTTTCCAGATGCTTAAGGGAGGGTGGTTCAAAGTGGGGTAGATACCTAGCAATGCCCAAAATTCTCTCATCCTCCCTAATGCTCACCAAGGCCCCCTGAGGATTAACGCCTAAGCCCCGAAACATCCTTCTAAGCCCCTAAGCCCTAGGTTTACGCAAGGGCATCCCGAAAAAGGGGAGACAGGCAGGGATTTCATAGAGGTTATAGTATTATGTAGTGTCAAGGGGTTTAGGGGTCAGGGATTTTGCACTCCATAGGAGCTCTAGGGTTTAGGGATATTACCCCAATAACAGAGAATAGCATGGCAAAGACAATCAAAAATGAGATGGCACCTGGGTTATGTAGGGGTTAGTTGCACTCTAGAACTCTAATCCCCCTAAACCCTAAAATCTAAACCCATAACCCTACAATATTCAAAAACTTTGCAATGGGACGTGGCAATTGTGACTTGCAAGTGTGAGGACGGCGGATCTGGACCGAAGTCCGTCAACATTGCTGTCTGATCAGCACACTTTCTAAACGGGTCTAGGCTTAGGGTAAACAGCATACTTTCTAAACGGAATCAGGGCTTAGGGTCAGGGTTTAGGGTTTAGGGTTTTATGTAAGCCCTGAGCCCAATAAAATTCAGACCCACATGCTTCAGACAGACGACTCCCTTCCTAATCTGGCTACCCGGGCTTCAGAGTCTTTGAATAGCCCTTTTTGTCATGGCTCCAATCCTCCAAAAGCGTTCTAGAAACATCCACATCCTTGCAAAAAGGACGCCAAGACGCGACCCTAGGTTTTTCGAACGCGGCATGACACGGTAAACTCTGAACCCCTAATCTCCTAAACCCCAAACCTGACACCACTGATTCCAAAACTCCTCAAGCCCAACCTCTGAAGGAACATGCTAATGGCCACAGAGGGAATGCATGCGGAATCGTGTGATGCAGACCTTCCTAGATTTGGATTGCCTGAACATACCTTCGTGAGATCCATCTGGCATGTTGGCTGTAAGCTGTTCGGTTATAGTTACTTGGCATGTTGACTGCTTGTTCCCACCCAGGCTGCATGAACGTGGCCAGGGAACTCAGTGAACCCTGGGTGTTTACGGTCCTCACGTGTTTTAGGTATGTATGAGAACTCATGTTTTGCAGATCCGAGTATGCTTGTTTGGTTGTTTGAGGACGCCTTGTATACGGGGTCAAGTCATCGGCCTCACGCGCTCCGGCTTTTCTTGAAACTTCCTGAATGCCTTGTGGACACCATGAGACTACCCTGCAAGTGGAACCTCCAGGTGAGAGGAGAATACTTCTGAACCCCTTCTAATCCCTAAACTCAAATACTGTATGCCTTACATGTTTCTATATACATACACATACATCCCTCATAGCCCTGTTGGTATATCCTTGTACATACATGTACATTGACATGTATCCGTTTTTGCCCTGAACTTAGATCTTTGGAGCAAAGATCCCTAAACCTGGAAACCCTAAACCCCAAACCGTAAACCCTAAACCAAAGGCAAAGAGGCGCCAGACTCCGTGGCTGAGTTTCAAGCGCTTCGCGACGACCCACTGGCTTCGTGGTGCTGCCTGACTACCAGGGTTTAGGGCTTGGGGGGGCGTTCGCAAATCGAGTTAGGGGTTTCCTCAAGTTAGCTAGGGGCACCTTTTTTAGCGATCCCTATAGCAACTAGTTTCCGGAAATTAGGGGGTCCTTTATCCTTGGGTCCTTGTATTAAAAAAAAAGAAGTAAAATGGGCTTTTATACAGGTCCTTCATTTGGGGAACTACCACATCATCTTTTTTTGCAGAAGCCCAAGGCTTCCTCAGCGAGGAAGACTCTGCGCAGCAAGCTGCGATAGTTTTCGCTGTGGCATATTTGCCAAGTTTGCTGCTTGTGTCGAAGCTCTTCCCTTTTGCAGCTGGGAAGGATGAAGAGTTAAAGTTTTTGAAAAACTTGTCCCTGACTTATTGGCAGCCATGTGTGCCTGCACACCTAGGCCTAGACCTCAAGCCTTGAAACCTGAAAGCACAGGCCTTTGAGTCTATTGCTTTTGCGTACGAAGTATGAACCGCAATTCAGGCAAATGAGTCGGGAGAGGCTTTGTCCGCAAATATTCTATCCGACGTGTTTTTTTCCTTCGCCCTGGCATGCTGCTTGGTGGTCATGCTCTTTCTTCGAATCAGTTACAAACAGGCTCCGGGGTTCGTTTTTAGCAATACGTACAGGCAATATACCCGGCTTGGAATCTGTGGCAAAGCATCCCTGAGAAACATAGTCTCTGCATATTTTCTCCCCCAAGACCCCAAAACCCACAACTCTATGACTCATCGCGCTGTTCTCTCATATGTATACAGCTCCTTGATGGTCCTCACAACTTCTCTGCGATCTCCCTACAATTTTACGATGGACAAGCTCCAAACTCCCACACCAATCTCACAACCCATAACCGTTGAAGCCCTAAGTCATTCCCCTTAAGCCCTCAGCCTTTGAAACCCCTGCAGGTGAAAGTCAATCAGCTTCTGCGGGAACGCTCCCTCTACTTCGAGATCGGGGGTGGTGGCTACTTCTTCAAAAAGAAGAGAAGCTTGGGATGTCAGGAGTATTTTTGCATAACAGGGCTGAATGGTTCTGATTTGTGCTAGAAACTTGATAGCACAAATGTGGGACACAACTTAGGTGGAAGTTAGAGCTTGCAGGGGGTTCGAAGGTCCTACAGAAGTTAAAAGTTGATGTACGTCCAGAGGAGACTTGTTCTTTGGCTGGGAAGGTGTTGGGGTCTTGGGCTTTTATCTAGAAATTTTGAGGGGATCCTTCTCATCGGCATTAGTCAAGTGGGCATTAGTTTGGACATCTTGACATTGCTCATGCCAACATAACTCATAAAACCTCAAAGAAAACGGCTCCTGACAGATGTTGAGGGTTGGCTGCAAGATTTTTTGGGGTTGGGATGCAAAAGCTCCGGGATTCGGGGAATTCACGCCCAAATGTACTGAACCTTGTCTTGGGATGTGTCGAGGGGTTCATGTTGTGATACGGTGCAGGATTCGTGTTTTTTTGCTTGTCCAGGCGCTGTAGGGTAATCTACTCCCCCCCTTGACCAACTGCAGCTATTCGAGCTCCCTCATGACCTTCTATGTTCTGGTTCTGATTTCTTTTTCTCTTTCAGGCTCAAGATATAAAATTCTATGCTTTCAGGTTGCGGTGGTTTCAGCTTGAAACCCTGATGCTGGAACCCTAGACCCTGAACCCTGACTCCAAGGCAAGGATGCTCAAAGGAAAGATGCTCTCATCCAAAGGTATGAGACCGCGCCGGGTATCGCCCGGTTGCGCAGATTCTTGGCTTGCACGGTAGGGTTATTCCCGACACCCTATACCCTATTGGTTGAGGATTTCCTGCATGAGTTTGGGCTTCAGGGCTTGGGGTTCAGGGCTCAGTTTTCGGATTGTAGGGCTAGAGTAGCATGTAGCCTGCATAGGGTCATAGGTGCTCACAAGAACACAACAATTAAACTATGTGCCAACTTGTCATTTTGAATGACAGCTTGGCACATAGTTTATGAACGCAGGGGGAGGGGAGGCAGAAAATTCTGCGTGTCGGTTTGAATTTCATTTTTCAGACGGCATACTGGTCCATTGCCCAGTATTCCGTCTAGACCAACCCAAACTTAAACTACTTTGGACTTGCGCTGCCCGAAGCTCCTAGCTCAGATTCTGAAAAACTGCACTCTGCAACCTAAATTGTTCAGAAACCTTTTTGCGCAACTGGGCAGATTTCCAGGATACGTGCTTTCCTTGATGTTGGCTGCCTTCGCAACTGCTGGCGCCGGCTTTGCGGCAGGCGGCGAGATTCGAAGAGTCGATCCAGACGAGGAGGAGGATGCGACAGCTGAATAAAAAGTCTTTGATTTCTATTATTGAAAGTTTATTCTATAAACTCTTGCGACTCCCACGACTCGACTTCGCTGGGCGCGGCCCGCGCATGGGTTGCTTCCTGGATGGGCCTTGGCTGTGCACTAACTCCTTTTCTCTCAGGGTGTTGAAAGGGCCGCGAGGAAACGCATGCGCGTGCATGTTTCGGATTTTTTGTATTTGTTTTGTGTTTGAGGGAAAGCTTTCGGGGAGAGCGTATATACCGAATGTTGGCATGTCGCACGCAGCAAACAAATTTCGTCGTTGCAAAAGTGTGCAATTCTAGGTCGCAAGCGCGTGCACGTGCGAACATGGGGTAATATTTTGTTAAAACCTTGAGGCTTTGATCAAAACGAACTCGTTCGATGGAATCGTTCGCATAGGATAAAAGATCAGAGACCCAACCGCTTCGGATGAGAAGAATTCTTTAAGGGATGACCACGGAAAATTTTTTTGGAAGATAACTATAACTTGGATTTGGGTGCTATGACATGAATCCTCGTCAATTGGAGGCATTCTGATTTTGATTGACAAGAATTGCATAATGATTCTGATTTTGATTGACAAGAATTGAATAGTGATTGATCTTTTGATTTTATATATAATATATCTATTTGAATTGATACTTCTAATAATCTGATGATATTTTTCTATAATTAGAAAATAATTTATCTAATATGCGGAACCCGATTTTATTCATTATCTGAATTATCTGATTAATATAGATTGTTCTATTTTATGATCCTTCATCTTATATATTCTATCTTAAATCTTGAATTTTCTTAATTGAAGGATATCTCATTCGATTTACGAATTTTTCTTCAATATTGAGATATACGAATAGGATTAATCTTAGAATATTATATAAATATAAGATAATATATATATATTTGAAAAATAATTTAATTCACGAATCATTGAATATATTTGAATATTATTTCGTAATTGTAAAATATATGAATAAAATTCGAATTTTACGATTTTTATAGAATTATCTATTTGAAGATATAATATTGATATTCAATAGACTCTAATCATATTTGATTAGTTATTTTTTTTAGATAAAATGAAATTTTTGATAGAATGATGAATTATTAATGAATATTAATCGAAATCGGATCTTGTCTTTATGGAGGTTGATAATTATTGGGAATTGGAATAAATTAGATCGATCTTTGATACGTATATTTGAGAATATATATCTAATCAGGATATGTTTTTCTATCAGAAATTATAAATAGATTCTTTTATTGCCAAGAATATGAGGAGATTGAGAAATAGATAATATTGCGATTTAAAGGGAATTTGAAATTCGTTGGAGAGAATGATCGTAATTTTCTTATTCTTTCATATCAATTATAACTAAAATAAAAATAATTGAATATTTGATTATGATTTAAAATGAATTCATTAGATATTGACTATAGCTCTAGGATTTGAGATTTCAAAAATATATCAATATATATATGATTCTAAATATTAATATATTAATAGATTTTTGAAATATAAATCGACTTCAAATCGCATTTGAATATAATTGATATCTATTGAAATAAAGATTCAAAATATATGAATTATAATCATAGTTCTATTTCATATCGATTGAAATCGATATGAATATCTATCTGAAATCAATAAGTAATTGGAATCGAATAAATCTTTTGAAATCAATTGCAATCGAATATAATTCATCTAAAAATATTTAGATTCTAATTAAATCACTTGAAATTCCGATAATATCATAATTCTAATGAAATCGATTTAAATGCTAGAATTCTAAATATAAATCTATTGGAAATCAAATGATATATAATTAAAATTATTCTAAAATCAATCAATATTTGAAATCTAGATCATGAGAAATAGATTTATAATATATATCTATAAGATATCTATATATCATTTTGGAATTATTTTCTTATTCTTTAAATCATGAGAATTAGATCTATAATAGATATCTGATATATAAATATATCGTATTTCGATTTGCTAAAATGATAGCTAGACGATATGATATGATAGAAATATTGATTAGATATGCACGTATTAGCAAGAAAATATTTCTGAAACGATAATAGGAAATCAAAAGATATCTAGATGATGATGATTTATCTTATTAGAATATTTTTTAAATCATGAAATTTGGATTTATGATATATATCTATAAGACGTCTATATGATAATTGGGATCATCAAAATATTTCTTATTTTATATTCTTCGTTGATATAGATCTCCAGATCAAATCTAGAGGAATCGTCTTGATCAATATGCCAAATAACGAGAGGCATCATCTCGAGATATTATGAAAATCATGAAATTTTGGAAAATCGGAAATTATTTCTTATTTCAATTTAGATATTTAATCATAGGGACTAAGATTTATTTATTCAAATATTATCTCAAGAAGATTTGGATCTATTCTCGTCAATCAATCGCGGAATCGATATCATTCTTCTGATATTTCCGGATTATGATATCTATTTCGGAGAAATCTCATTTATTATATCTCTTTCTAGGCGATAATAAATTCTATTCGTCTATATATATATCTAATCGTCTATTTCCCGATATCTCTATATTGATGATTGACGTAGATTATATATGAAATAGATTGTAATCATCGAGATTTAGCAAATACGTTTTATTGGTTCTTGCCAAATTCCCGAGATTTCTATAAATTCTTATTGATTCTTGGGGACCGCAACATCTGTTGCAGATCTACGATATAAAAAAAAGGCGTGAAATAAGATTGATTTTTTGCCGCATAAACCAATTCAAATTCATATATCAATATATTCTCTTGGAATTGATAGTTGATCGCATATTCTAAACTTCTATATGATAGATAAATCAAGATTGGATAGATATTCATTCCTTGACTATATATTTTTGATATTAGAATAGTTATTCCCGACGATTGGATTGATTTTCATTATTATGATTTTTATATTGGAATGGTCATTCCTGACGATTAGATAGATTTTGGATATCTGATAATTTAATTTTGATATTCGAATGGCTAATCCCGACGACGAGATGATTTCTTATTCTCTGATAATATGGCTTCAATACGACGGGATGAGTTCTCGTTCGCTAATAATGATAGATCTCGATATTCGCGATCTCTTCTTAAAGAAATATTAGGAGCGAATATTTCGTCTTCATTTTTATAAAAAGGTATCTATGAGGAGAAAAAATTCGAAATAAAGATTTTGCCATGATATAAATAGATATCTGATCCTATCTGCCAAATCCAAGAAACGTTCTCCGATAGAAATTCCCAATTATTATCAAAGAAAATATGGAAATTCTTCGCAAAAATAATCTCTTTAAAATTCTTATTTTGAAATTCAAATCTTCTAATAGATATTCTCAATTATTGCCGACAACGATCCAAAAAATCTAATTAATAATCTGGAATCTCTTATAAATCCTAATTCCCTCTCAAGAATCTAATCTATATAATTTCTACGAAGAATTCTATCTCATATCGTTCTCTTCATCTCTATAAAATAAATCGATAGAGAATAAGATCATATTGAGATCCAATCATATCGATCTATTTCAAATAACGAAATTTGATCTCATTAAGATCTTAGATTAGAATATAATTTAGATATTGGAAGGATCGTATGATTTAAAGATTAGAATGATTGATCTCAAAAAATTGATAAATATTCTTTCATATCTCCTATAATTTTAGAATTAGAATTGCTATTCCCGGGGATCTAATAGATTTTCGTTCTTTGATAATTCAATTTTAATATTAGAATAATCGTTTCCGATATTTTGGTAGATTTTTATTCTCTAGAAATATAATTTATATATTGGAACGATCTATTTACGGCGAATTCATAGATTTTCTTTACTATCTATAAAATCTATCAATTAATTAGAGAAATAGAGATAAATATATATAAATAAGAATATAGAAATATATAAATGAGAAAATCGTATCGGCATTTGAATTATCTTCCGAAATATAATTATAAATGGGAGGAATTTTATAAATAGCGTCGCGAAATAATAACTAATTAAGAGAAAAGATTAAAATCTGATTTCTATTCGATATTCTAATCTAATTTGTATTTGAATAGATATTATATAAAATCTCAAGATTAAAGAAAAATTTCATTTTTGGGAATAATAATGATATATATGAATTTTAGATAATAAATAACGAATTTTCGACGAATAGATGATGGTATTTATTGATTCACTCTTTTCTCATTTAATGAAATAGATAGATATATATTTCTATGATTGAGAACAAAGATATCAATAAATTTAGTTTTATCTTATTCCTTCAAATCATTTCAGAGAAAATTAATGAATTACTTCTAGAATTTCGAATAATATTCCTAGCTCGTAATAATTTATTAACTAAGATCTCATACGAATAGATATATCTATAATATTCTTTTAATTATCTTATCAATATATTCGATAATAAAATCGATCGACTACCAAATTAGAGATCGAAATATTCAATAATAGATAAAATATAAATTCATATATAGATAAATCAATAGACGAAAAGATCGATAAATTCGAGAGAATATGAAATTAATAGAATATATATCTTATATATATATATTAATCGATATACGCAATCATAATAAAAGAAAAGAATAATAAATCCTAATCTTAAAATCTATAAACGATAGAATATCAGAATGATAATGAGAAATATAAAAAAAAAGATAAATCAATAATTTCTAATATCATAATATTCTCCTTTCGATTTACAGAAAATTCATCAATTCCAAAATTTATAAAATTTAGAATTCTATCAAACCGCTCCATCTATATAATGAGACATAAAAGAATAAAATTCATAGAAATTAAGACCTTCAAATTTGAATAGAAAAATTATAACCTCGAAATATAATAGCTCATAACTTCATTTTCAAGATAGTATGAATATAATATAATATTTTTCATATTCAAATTATCTATTTCAATTATTATCAAAATTAAGAATCTCTTTTCTTTCAATCTAAAAAGAACTTCTTTATTCCTATATCTAAGAATTAAATTTATCAGATTATTTATAAATCATTTTTTCAATGCCTTCTATTGAAATTCATCTATTATTAAGATTCTGAGAAAATATATAAATCACTCTTATAATTCCCAAATAAAGAATCGATAGCAAATAGAGAATCGGTAAATCCAAACTATCAGAGAAATATATAATCGAAATATCAAATGTAGAGATTAGAGATCATCATTCTATAAATCATTTATCTCATTTCTTCTCAATAGATAATTTAGAATGGAAAAGATTAAATATATTTTCCAAATCATCTGAAATATAGATCTGCAAATTGAAATATCGATTGATAGATACATAGATGTCAAAGAATATTAGATGAATAAGATTTCAGAATAGAAATGATGAGGCAGAGAAATTATATAATAGATAGATTGACAGACCACTACGAAATCTATACGATAGACCAATGCGGCAAAATTTTCATCAAAGATAGACCCGGTAGAGGTCCAAATTCTAGAAATGGAAGTCGGCCTCTATCCACGGAGGTTTAAGAGCCAAACGATGGAGAAATACGACGTGAAAAAGAATCGGAAATGAACCCCGCACGAACGATTTAGCCGCATGAAATCGGGCCATTTCCTATAAAGGAAATTAGAATCAATGAATTGATTGAGAATGAATATATTTCATTGTCAGGCCTCTATAGACTTCAAGAAATCCAAATCAAGCTTAAAATTGGAATTCGTCAAAACCGACCTAAACATCTTAGAAAGCGCGTATGGAGTTTACGAGAAGTTCAAATCGTTGGGTGCCGTCCCCCACCCGATAACAGCCTGCAAGAAGGTCAGTAGTTGGATTTACATGGTGGTGGATCAAAGACCCCGGTTCGTCGCCGACCCCACCCATCCCTCAGTTACATACTGTTGTCGGGAAGATGCCTGTGCACCCGGCAATTCTGTTACAAGCCTATGCCGCGGAATGGCCGTCCAAGCCTGTTACAAACCCACTATTTTTGATTTGCAAACATATGTGAATACAATAAAAAATAATTTAGCTGTACTATGCTGTATAGGGTGGGAGCTGCTTATCTGGGTTCGCGTCTTCTGAAACATATGATTGCTGGAATTGGAAGACATGTTCCAATCGTAGGGTCACTTTTGCGGGGTGGACATGCTATGGTGCAATAAACATCTGGACGAATGGATCTTAGCAGGTGCACCACAAGCGTATTCTACCAGAAGCTTATTCTAACTATCACTATCATGCAGCTAGCTGTATACGAAATAATTGCAAGATCGGCTTCTGCAGCAACTTCCGGGGCCTGGACTTGAAGCCAAGAGGAATTCTGTACCGGCTGTCCTTGCAATATAACCGGAACCAGAACTCAAACTTTTACCCTGTTTCCTCAACACCCAACAAAATTCTCAAGGTCAGGCCACATGATCAGTTTTCTCCTCCTTCCTGCTGTTGGTCTCCATCGTCAGGGTCCGCGAGGTCCCTCTTCTTATAGATGAACCTAAGTTACGGAAGTGGGGTGTGGGTTAACTAGTTAATTCCCTCTAATACGCACAATCACCACAAGATGTAAGCAAAATTATACGAGCTCCCGGATACAAACGTTTACGGACAGTTTTTGTCAGGGCGACCGACCTCAAGTTTTGGAAACTGCTCAGAAACTTGTATACTAAAGTTTCAAAGGCTGAAATGAAAATCTAGCCCGAAACCCAAAAATGTAAAACTGCAAACCCCAACCCGAATAATCCGATGACATGAAGCCAGTAAAGCCCTGACGTCTTGTGCACAGGAGTCTTCCATATGGACCTGCAGCAGAAGCACCAGGTAAAGGCTGACCGCTCGCACCTGACGTTTCGAGATGTTCCTTTAATGTGTAAGATCGATAATAGGATCTGAGGGTTCGCGGCTGCATGTTCACAATTTTGGGGCTTTGAGGGGTGGAGGTTTCGGATTTATTCTTTTTGGGTAATTAGGGGGCTGAATAAAGGTGCTGTAACATCACAGGATGTTGGTATCCATCATGCTAGAACTCACGATTGTAAAGCAATTAGCGGATTTAGCTTACTATTTAATTGTTTTGCGATTTTACACGTGTAGGGGTCTGAACGGTTTTTGTGGTTTGAAGGCTAAGCCCGTGGGTCTCTACTTGACATACAGGAAGGTTTGATTGCTCCATTGCCTTACATTGGGATTGCTTGCATCTTTGCGCACACCAGACCCGAAGCTTTCGACCCTAAGCCATGAACCCGACCGGCCCGACCGCAACCCAAAAAAACCTTCAGTCGTTCCTTTATGGAACGCTAAAAATGGTTGTGATCTTTGTCTCAGATAAACCATACGCAAATATTTTCTGGAACCCTACATTGCATTGCTTAAAGCTGATCTGTATCCGCTTAAAGCTGGCTTGGGTACTTCTCAAAATAACCCTCTTCCAGTCCCTGATGCCGACCCTCCTACACCTTACAGCTCTATCTTTTCGGGTCCCTAAAGGCCTCCCATTTGCAAACACCATTCTGGCCGCTAAGCCCAAACCCTAACCCCTATGCCCTAAAACTGATCTGGGCGCATGTGGCGGTAGGCACATGATGCCCGGTAGTGGAAGTAAAGCTGCCGAGATCTACGTTCAGCTTCCTCAGCTGCTGTCAATTTCTACCTACCGTAAATAGATTTTCAAAGCACGTGCCCTTCAAAGGGGTCATGTGGGTTGAAAGAAGGATCGCATGGGGTTACAGTATATAGGGCCTAAAATTAAATCACCGTACCGGAAAATCAGACAATGGGAAAATAAACAACGAAATGGAATTTGGCGCTATGTAAGCGCTTGAGGAAATAACACGAATTTGCCATAATATGGATACATCAGTTCCTGTCCTCATGACGGCAACTGAATGAAGCCGTACCTTTTAAAATAACCCGCTAACAGGAATATTCCCTTTGTGGTATATTATAATCTCGGGAAGACTTAAATTTTTTACCACAGCCACAAAACTGAGGCCACAAGAGCGTGCCTTCCTAAATATTTAAGATTAGCCGGCTGGGGGATGAAAAAACAAAGCGGGGGGCACCTGGGCGTGCGCATCCTGCATGTTTTGCCGTGCATTATTTGAGAAAAACAGAACAATAGTACTTCAAAAAATACACACACACACACACACCCAACAAAAACAGAACAACACACTCGGGACTTTCTGACATGATCGCAATTTCCAGGGGTCCCGGAATTGTTTCTCAATTGTTTTTTCCCACAAGAATCGCTGTTGTCATTTTTTTGTGTTTTCCATCTTTTACGGTTTCTATCTTTTTCGAATTTTCGAGATTTTCATTTTCAGTGATTTCTATTTGCTCGGAAATGTTCGGGAACTGCCACATTCAAGCACACGCAGAGGCCATACCGACAGGAATTTCCCATACTATATATTCAGGCTGCACAGTTATTGACATTATATTTGGCGCGGAATTTCTAACCATGACGATGGCTTTCAAAGAACCACCCCGAAAGCTTTTCAAAGTGAAGGGCCAGTACTCTAATAATTTGGCGTCTTGGCTTCCCTTCATGTATTTGTTGGCAACCTGTTGCAGGATAACCAGATGTATATTAAAAACCTCAACTCAAATCTTAACCAAATCATATTTGGAAGCTTTGAACAATACCGCTGGCCGTGAATATAGGGCTACTGACCGCATTTATCTCTGTGCCTGGCCACTCCATGAACTCATTCATGTTGTTGGCTTTGGGCCCCATTTCCTGAATGAACTTGTAGCCGGCATCTCGCATGGGCTGATCGGCTGTCAGGTTCTGCTGAAACTTGGGCCGAACAATCCAATGTCGGATTTGCCTGCCTCCCATTCTGTCAATAATGTAATTGAGTGCCATGAGAGCGGGCGTGCCCAATTCGAAGCGAAAAGCTTGACCACAACACACAATGATGCATTACTTCGCATGGAGCTTCCTGCGACGGAGGTACCCATGTTTGAACACATGGATGTAAGGTCCGTCATCATTGGGCGCATTTTCGGGCTTTGTAGCTGGTAGAAGCATGAACTGCATAGTGTACGGAACTTTCGGCTCCTGGCGAAGTCGAAATTGCTCCGGTAGCTGTACTGGGATGTCACACGCGCTGTAGACTGTGTTGTTGAAGAACTCTTGTGTGACATTGACTTTCACGCCCTGCACCGCGGTGCAAAATTGCTAACTTTCCTGAAGCTGAATCTAGAATCTAGGAAACGCGCAGGGACAGGTTTGATGGGCCGCATCTCTGGACCTTTCAGCTTCTAACCTCATACTTGCCTCACTGCCTCATCAAACGTGAGTGCCCTCCTAGTTCGCGAACTAAACCAGGCGCTGACTCACCTGGACAGCCTGCCAGAGCCAAAGAGACTTGCTATTTCACTGACTTGACCTGAAAAGTCTGTCAAGTTCCGCTGGAAACCTTACGTGGCCCAAGAGCGCCTCGAGCGGCATGTTCTTCGCTTAAGCACAAGCTGAGGACCCAGCAGCCCTGCAAATTGATAGTTAGTTGCAATTAGTTTTCCCCAAGACTACCTCGCCACACGACAGACTCTACAGCGCTTCAAGGCCTGCTCCTAGCTGCCCTCCCTCATCGCCCGGGAGCCTGCATGCATTGGCGAGGCCCCAGCCCTCGAAAGTCTTTTTAGCCTGACACCGCAGCTGGGAACCAG
Source organism: Symbiodinium pilosum (assembly GCA_905231905.1). NCBI lineage: Eukaryota > Dinophyceae > Suessiales > Symbiodiniaceae > Symbiodinium > Symbiodinium pilosum. Next base: position 70,983 of record CAJNIZ010001669.1, read on the forward strand.
CAAGGAGAGTGAGACATGAGGACCGCGCAACCATGACGGAGGACAATTCCGCGTCGAATGGCGCAGAGAATTTCTTGCAGATTTTCTCACAGTACTGCAAGAAGCCATTTGCCGGATAGGTCTTCGGGGTATCAATGGCCTGCGGCCGCACGCAACACCTCGTTGGATGCGCAACACTCAATGCGCCACAACAACTGCATTCGACCCAGACGCAGCACGCGCGAGCATGGCCAGCATCAGGGCCACGTTCACTAACAGCGGGTCGCCTTTTTGGATGGCCAGACCTGTCACAAGGAGGAACTAGATGCGACTGGATGTTGTTGATGTTTTAGATCCTGCCACTCATAAAGGGCGTGGTAAGGACCGTGGCGCGAGATAGCAGCACATCGTCCAAATGCACGGCGAGTTCGCGCAAACTCCATTGCAACAACACCCCATGCGCCAGCCCACGGCGAACCGCCCGTAGTTGGGATGTCCGACGGGCGAGACCACCGCCACTAAGACCCAAGTCAATGGTCATCTCCACCTCGCGCAACCAACACAAGAATCCACAACCTGGCACGCCTTGTTTAAACACAGGCAGCCGCCGGCCATACAGGAGTTCAGCACCCCATCACGGCTGAACATGATAGCGTTGACTGGCAGAGGACCTGCGTGATGGCAATGTTTCTTATTCACGTGGCTTCACACGTGTCTTGAACATCGTGGAACATGGCAGGAAACTTCGCGGAGCCTGTGTAGTTGGCCAGGGGCTCTGCTACCTCCAGGACGCAGATGTCCTCCGGGCTATGGCTCGGATACCGCCGCACCTGGTTCGCAGCTGACTCTAGGTGTGTGCCTCAGGCAGCGCGCGACAAGCGCGCAAAACAAAAAAACAACAAGCAATGTTGAAACGTGGCAGTTTCTTCCCCTGCTCTGAGACATTTTACAAAATACAATCCCAGTCCAGTCAGGAAGCCAAACTGAGCAAACAACAAACAAGCAAACAGACACACGAAGACAAACCAAGACTGACAAGCCAAAACCAGCAAATCAACAAGAACGAAAGAAAACTAACAAAACTACCAAACAAACCACAAACAAAGAATCTCGTCTGCAGACGCAAGCACCAGACCAAGAAACAGCACTCATGATCAGGAACCAACTGAACACACAGAGATACAAGAAAACAACAGGCAACATAGCATAACAGCCATCGGCCAACATAAACACAAGCAAATGACGAAAGCAAAGAATATGCACTATGGAAGCCAGCAAGCTGGCAGACTCCACCCGAGAAGTCTAGCGCGAAGCCAAAACACAGCAACTTGGCCTTTGACGAAGGATCCATCGCCCCGGACGATCACGTATTTGTTGGGGTCAAGGTCGAAGTCTTCCGCGCAAAGTGTGAAAGCAGCCCCCGACACGACGCCCCTGTTGCAAAAACAAAGTGGCACGTCTACTCGTGACCCCTGCGAGTTTTGACTAGCAAAAGGGGTGTGGGGAC
>CAJNIZ010001669.1:85157-97358 GCA_905231905.1 Symbiodinium pilosum
TCTTTTTGTAAAAGTCTAGCTATGCCTCTTACGTCGCTGGTAACTTCCGCGCTACTGGTCAAGAGGTAAACGTTATGAAAAACGAGGGCCTGCTTCGTTACAAGTTCATACCAATACTTGGCGGGGTGGCCGCGGGATTTCGATTTAGAGAATTTGATTCTGTCCTTGTACCCTGGTAAAAAAAAAAAATACATGGTGTAGGGGCTGACTTGGCAGAGTAGTCGTGGCCTTCACAAGGAGTTTGAACTGCTGGGACAAGATTGTTAGCGAAGGGAGAGTTGGTTTCTGAGCTGCCTTCCAAACCCTTTGATTAGAAATCTTCGAGTAATATGAGGCCTTGATCTTAAGAGCTCTGCGGAGTAGCCGGAAATAGTGACCTTCTAGGGTTTCAAGGTGGGTTTTATGAAAGGAACAGGTGTCTAGCGCATACAGGAGGGTAGGGGCGATGGAAGAGTGGAATATCCGAGATTTGGTTTTCCAAGGGAGCTTACTGCACCAAACATGGTGGAGCTTTGAGAAACTGGCCTTGGCTAAGTCAACTCTGTGTTTCAGGGCAATTTTCGGCGGAGTGGTCCAAGAAGTGAGGGAGCCTACTTGGAGGGTCAGGGGGACTTAGTAACTAGGTTAATAATGGGGATAATTGGGGTTAATATGGGTTCTAGAGGTTATTAACCTACTTACTAAGTCCCCCTGACCCTCCAAGTAGATATTTAGCTTCGGTGGTTTTGGGCACCTGGTCCCCGTTAGCAAACGAGATCATGGAATCTGCATTTGCCTTGACTAGAAGCTCCGTCAAGGACAAATTATGCAGCGTAGCCTCTACTTCTACAGCATGCAGGAATTCTTAGGGTTGAAGGTTTAGGGTTTAGGGGTCTAGGGTTAGGATCCAGAGCTGCTGGTAGACGAATGCAATTCGGAAATGAAATTGCATTGCTGTTCTGTTCCTTCAGAGTCTTGTATCAACGCTTTGAGATCAAAAGCCAACGGCATGTCGTTGCGCAGGGACTCATCTGCGCGCTAACTGCTTGGTTTCTTTTAGCTTTTGTGCAAAGCCAACAGCAGAAATGTTACATTGCACCACATGGTAGTTTCCCAAAATACAGGGACCCCAATATACACCCCAAAATACTATAGTCCTTATTATGGGGTCCCCCAAAGAGGTACCCCTAATTTTGGGAAACCCCCACGTGATACATACCCAAAGCACCAACCCCGAGCTCCTACGTAAAGCCGCTCTAGTTGCCCAGGCGTAGGCACAGGATTCGGTATCTGGGATTAAGGGGGCTTAGGTGAATGCCAGGATTTGGCAAGGATACCATCGTGCGATTCTGCAGCGGGTTTAGAGAGTCAGAGTATTCGAAATTGCAGAAACTCCCAACCTGTGTGTTTTTCTCATTGCCGGCAGGAATGAGGGCTTAGGGTTTAGTCCTGCTTATACCGACCCATAAGCCACCAGGCAGCCTCACTCCTCCAACCCTACACCCTAAACCCTGTAATCCCCCTTAAGTAGATAGAATATGGGGTATATGGGGATCTTATTATAATATACCCAAAGCCATATTCTATCTACTTAAGGGGGACTATAAACCCTAGTTGATGGACGAGGAGCTATCCAACCCCAAACCCTAAACCCTAAATCCTAAACCCTAACTGCAAGCCTATTACCCCAATGGGATCCAGGAGCTATTGATACTGTCTGTAAGGTTATCGTTGGTCTGCCAGGAGATACCCTTCCAGATGAACTTGACGCTCACCCAGATGGAGAAAAGCTCAGCAGCACCCACCAAGACATTCCTGAGATTTAGGGTTTAGGGTTTAGGGTTTAGGGGTTTAGGGTTCAGGTCCTAGGAAGTGGTATAGGGTTGAGGGCTTAGGGTTTCTGACACACTGAGGCAGCTGTCCTATGATCATCATGTAGGACTGGCTGTTTACAAGAACTCATAAGCCTGAGTTATTGCCAACTCGAAAGAAAATCCGGATAACACAGCAACTTAGAGTAATGTCTTCAGCATTTGCCAGGGGAGGAACGATTTCTTAGAAGGAAAATCCCTTTTTGGTACTGATTGGTTATCCCTCCTACCCCTAGACCCTGAAACTAGATCCCTCAGCCATCTTGGGTTTGGGTTCTCGCTATAACCAAGTTGAAAGGGTTCAGGGTTCAGGTTTGCTCAAGAGCATGGTCCTTTCTGGAGTACGCTAAGCAAAAGGGGCTGTATAAGACTGGGAACGCACTAAGGTGCCATGTTTTAAGCTGCTTTGGCAACACAATGATTGCTTTGAGCCGCACAGCCTAGACCCTGTTGAGGTCGCAGCCCTTAGACCCTAAACAAATTCCACAGCTGCGAATCTGAAACTTGCAAACCCAAATCCACAAACACATAGGCCCGTAGTCTCTAAAGTCAAACTCGAAACATCAGCTGGGAACCACGAAGCTCAACATTTCCGAGCGCATTGCCCTGGACCCTACCTGCAGGCTGAGTTCCCCAGCCCCCCACCAAAATGCAAACTTGCCAAATGCAATAAGATCATACACCCTCGGTTCCAACCCCCCCCCCAAAAAAGCACTCCATTCACGGAGCCAGTACGTCTGAAGGCCTAAAAGTCCCAGGTTCCACGTGGTAGCGTGCTTGTTGATGGATGCTGCTATGCCAGTAATTCTGGGACTCCCGGCCGTTGCCACAAAGAGAAAGGCTTCGATGAGCATCCTGCTGTAGGACTTACAGTTTAGGGGTATTGGACTAGGGTTTAGGGTTTAGGCCCTAAACCCTAAAGTGAAAGAATGAGGCTGAGAGCTGAGGATGATAAGTGTTACAGGCTTAGGGTTTAGGTGTTTAGGGGTCTAGAGGTTTAGAGGTTTAGGGGTTAAGGGTCTAGGGGTTTAGGTTTGAGGGGCTAGTGGTTTGGAGCTTAAGGCTTGGGGTGCTTGTGGTTTAGGGTTTAAGGCTTAGGGTATCTTCTGAATAGCTTCTTTAAAAGGGGAGTTGCCATGTCAGTGCAAGACGTATTGTTGGCACTGCTTTGCGCTGGTTGGACTATATTCTTCTCAAAAAGCACACCCCCAGAACGACAGCCTATGGAACCATAGTAGCCCCACGACAATATGAGCCCCGTTTGCTTCCACTGTCCTATGTCATCAACCCCAAAACCCTAAATCCCTAAACTCCCAAACCCAAAACCCTAAACCCCAAAACCCTTTACTCCGAAACTCCAAACCGCGTGCAGGAGTCCAAGCTTAGGTGCCCATCTAGGTTTTAGGGTTTCATAACAACTTTCAGGTGTTTGTGGAAGTGTTATGTAGAGGCCTGAATAACTCCAAAAATTTTTGTTGGGGTCTGCTTGAGGTAAGTAGACCAGTCGGTAATTATTCAGGCGCCTGAGCGCTAAACCCTAAACCTTATTTTTTTCCTGAATTCTGGGCTGGCTTTGGTATACTCAAACCTAGAAATCGTTCTCAGCCTTTCTTATTTCCGGACTCTTGGGCTTTACTTACTACAGTACTCAAGTAACAACTCCAAGCCCTAAACCCCCAACCCAAACCCTACAGCGGGCATTTTCAACTCAGCAAGGGAACTTGCCAACAAAGTTGAAGGCCACCAGCAGCGCCAGAAACAGAAACCTGGGCTGCTGTTAAGGAACTTTAGAAAAATGGCTTTCGGATTTAGGTTCGATTCTAGGCCACCATAACGGAGCATGAGGGTGGGGGAAAATAGACAAGGGAATGACAACTGAGAAAAAAATATTGCGGGTGCGAGGTTTCACGGAAATACAATTAAGCTACCAACACATGGATACGTGGTAACTGATGTGGTTTCCTTTTACACGTACGCTAAAGCAACTAAGCCCTAAACCATAAATTCTACACACTAAACCCTAATAAGACAAACCCAGAGGCATGTAAAGCGTCCATCTCGGACAAGGCGGTTTATCTTTCAGAGAGCTCTCCCGAAGCGCATGTCCCATGAACACCTGGCCAGGGCCCCCAAAGGCTGCAAACCTAAAATCCCAAACCCTAAATCCATCTGAACCCTAACTCCTAAACCCCTAAACCCTGTACCGTACCCCTACACCCTGAACCCCAAATCCCTAAACCCCTGAACTCGGAACCCTAAATCCTAAATCCCTGACCCCTAAGCCCTAAATTGTGAGCATGGAGGAATCACGGTATGCAAGGACTGGAGGGCCAACAGACAGAAGACATGAGGCGCCTCAGAAGGACGATCCCCACCCAGTGATGGGTATCGGGTTTAAAGTTTAGGCATAGGGTAAGGGTATAGGGGTTTATGGTTGGGTCCATCCCCCACCCAGTAATGGGCACCACAAAGGACCATGGTAGGTATACTGAGGCCCTATTGACTCCATGACTGTGGAGTGGATTGACCTAACTAGAACAGAACTTTGGGGCATATTCTGCAATATTTGTACTCTTAAGTATGCGATACGCATGCACGGATTCTAAGGGAATTATCTCGGTAATTGCTTAGGCCTAAACTCTAAACCCGTAACCGCCCCCCCCCCCCCGCCCCCCTAAGCCCCGAAACCCTGAACCCCTAAACCCTAAACCCTGAACCCTGAACCCTAAACCCCTAAACCCCTAAACCCTAAACCCCGAGACCCTAAACCCCGTTTAGGCTTCTGCAGAATGCCAGTGCAACGCATAGGCTCGGAGAGCATCTTCATCTAGCTCCAGTTTGCGGATTTGATAGTTCCACAATACGGGTTTAAGGTTTAAGGGTTTAGGGCTTAGGTTTCAGGGTCCTGGTCATCCATAACATTGCTTAAAGGTAACCCCCCAAAAAGGACCCCCCAGTTTTGGAGACTCGCATTTGAAGGGTCTAGCACTCGCTCCAGGTAAGGCTTAGAGCAACTACGAGGCACCAAGATGAGGACGTACAAAAAGTCCTTCAGTGCGTGCGTCCAACGAAGGTAGCCTTGCTTGTATTTAGGGTTTAGGGTCTAAAGTCTAGGGTTTAGGGTTTGGCTTTAGGGCATAGGACTTCATGTATAGGGTTTAGGCTTCGCGGTATTGGAGTCAAGGGGGACCCTTATCATGGTTGTCAAGATTCCTTGCATCAAACTAGCTGCCCTATGGGTCCTTTGGCGCAGGAGTTCACGAGTGTAAGCTTCAGGGCCCTAAACCCTAAACCCTAAACCCTAGGGTTCAGGGGGCTCAGGGGATGCCTGGAGTCCAAGCATACCGAACAAACCGCCAACCAGACCTTACGACATTTTTGATGGTCTTTGTACATGATTGGGTTTCCTTACTAGAATATCTTAACCAAAGTTCCTTAACAGCAACCTAGCTTATTAGGCGGTGATCCCCACATGCACTAGGTTCTTCAGAGCCAAAGGAAGAGAGTGGCTGTTGGTCAGTATGCCCTGGGATCATCTTCGTGTAAGCTGCTTGCATGCTTGTGTAGTACTACTTAACCGATATACAGCCCTGTGTTCCCTAAAGCACACTCCTAAACCCTGAACCCTAATCAAACCCTAAACCCCAAATCCCCTAAACCCTAAATCCCCTAAACCCTAAATCCCCTAAACCCTGAGCCCTAATCAAACCCTAAACCCTTAACCCTTAACCCTAAACCCTAAACTCTAAACCCTAAACCCTAAACCAACACCATTGCCGAATAAAGCTCCCAAGGATCTGCTCCTTTCGCAGGCAAGCTCCAAAATCGCCCTGCCCACGGGCGTCACGAAGCTATAGCTGAAGTGGCCCATGTCCTGCAGCAATATAGGTTCTAGTAGCAATAACAGTAAACATAATAATGACAGTCATACTAATATCAATCGTATGAATAATACTTGTACTACTGAAGTACAGATAGTCAGAATAATAATATTAGTGCCGATAAGAGAGTCTGATGCCACTCGCATCATCTGAGGCTTGGAGGTTAGGGTTGACCTAAGGACAGAATTACGATTCCGGCTACAAGGTCCTGTCAAGGATTTCTTACTGGTTTATACGGAACAAGGAAGGGAACATATTACATGGGGATTACATAGGGCTTATATTCCCTCATTCACTACCAAGAACCATCAAGATTTGGGTAAAGTATGGAGAGTCCGGTCCGACATGCCGACCATTACACCCCAACCCCGAGATTGGGCTTGGGTAACCTGCTCTTGCATTCATGATTGGGGCGGGTTTCTGGCAAACGGCTGATGGCCCTTCAGATTAAAAATGACTGAGTGCGCCATCGGCCAGTTGCGTAAGAACGCAGAGCTTGTCTCTGAAATTGGTTGCTTGAACCCTACCCTACACCCTGAACCCTAAGCACCCTTGAACCTTGCCAGCCGCCAACATGCACGGTAACATGCTCAAATGGGGCGTTCTCAAATCAGGCGGCCCCTAGGTGCCAAACCCCAAGACCGGAACCCTGAACTCTGCGCCGAAGGTACTCTAGGCCCCAAAACCACAAGCCTTAAACCTCAAAACCCCAACCCGTAAACCTAAACCCTAAGCCCTATACCCTAAACCTTAAGCCCTAAACCCCTAAACCCCGTCCACAAGGGTCTTGAGGACGAGGGTGAGCTCAAAGTCTGATGCGCTCAGCAGCTGCACTGCAGGGGTTGCCTGAGCTGTTGGGCCCCTCTGAAGGAACCTAGGGTTGAGGGTTTAGGGTTTCTTTATATATATATATATATGTTCATGGGTATATCAGCGTACATAGGGACATATAGAGCTCGGGGTTTCCCCAAATCAGGGGTCCCTTTTGACCCTTGCATACGGACGTTTTTTCCAATCAGGGAGAATGAATTGGAGAAGAACACATTGAACATGAGATGGCAACTGGGATTGTATAGTGGTTCATACGGATTGGGGTGTCCGAAAATAGGCGTCTCCGCTTGGGGCACGTCTAGTTAGAATGAATGCGTGTTGTAAAAGATTAGGGGGAACCCCTGTTTCTGCAAATACCCTAAACCCTAAGCCCTAAACCCTAAACTACTCCCCAAATCTGCCTATATACCCCTGTATCCCTTACACATATAGCCCCTATAATCCCCTTCAGGGGCCTGGTATAGAAAGCTTGGGGCTTCGCACTTGGGTTGCGTTTAGGACCTAGGGTTTAGGGTTTCAGGGTTTTGGAGTTTACGGTTTAAGGCTTGGGGTTCGAGGGTTTAGGGGTTAGGGTGTTAGGGTTTAGGGTTTTGGTTGTAGGGTTTTAAGGGTTTAGGGGCCCAGTTTAGGGCTATCAATGGATCCGGGGTATGCGCGGATTTCGCGCCGGCTGTGGCATTCTCTCTTGGGGAGTGTTGTAGGGGCTGTGCTGCTGAACTAGGGCTTGCAAGGCAGGTCATGAAAGACTTGACCTATTTGTAATAGTAAGTATAAGGAATCTAGGATATCATCTGGGTAGTACATACCTGAGTTCCCCCTACATAGCCCTAAGCCCTAAAGACCACTAACACTCCAGTTTCCATGAAATGCTGCACTTCCTGACATGTCCCAGTACGGAGATCCTATCTCCAAGCCCAATCTCCATATACTTCCTGCATAAACGCCATATCATGCCTAGAAAGCCGCTTCAAAGGGCCCTATAAACCTGCAGGGATCCTAAACATATTTGAGCTTTGTGGTTTGGGTTTCAAGGTTTACGCTTTGGGTTTTGGGGTTTCCTGTGGGTTCGGGAATTTAGGCTTTAGGTTTTAGGATTGACGGTTCAGGGTTTAGGGACCAGAGCCTAGTGATGAAAGGGTGCTATCAGAATGAGCCAGACACTGTAGTGTAGAAGCCTAAAGGGCTGCAATAGAGTTCGGAGTGCTGCTAAACTATACCATATGAGAATGAGAAATGGACCACTTAGGTAATTACTCAGGCTTCTACAGTAGATGTGTTATGAGAATTCTACGAGGATTGCATATGCAGTCTCGCGGCCGCTTTGAGGCATCACGGAGTTGGACCCAGGTATGCAGGAAGTTCTGATGAAGATATCCCCTAATATTAACCCCCCCGCTCCCCCCTAGTGTCAAATACTCCCCATTGTAGCATATCATAATATATTGGGAATATTTAATATTAGGGGGAGAGGGGATTATGGGTGACATCAACTGCAGTATACCATGTCAGGGTGCTGTTCTGGAAGGACTTGATGCTCCTCTTTAGTCTGAGAGGGTTGGTTAGCAGTTTTCTGCTCCTGATGTGAAACAAATGCTCTAGTCGGCAAAACCCTCCCAAAGAGTCCAATGGATAACTGTAATGCAGGGGCCTGTTCGATTAGAATGGAGCTTTGGGCCATATCATGACAGCTGCGCTGCGCCGGGGCTTGTGCTCAAATATGTGTGCCCTGGTACATAACTGGATCCTTTCTAGGATGTTTCAACAAATGTCTCTCTCTCTCTCTCTCTATGTATAAGTATTCCTTATCAGGCTTTAGTATGATCCAAAAAGAGTTGATGATCCAGGTGAAGATGCTGGGCTTGATATATTGCGGGCTTCCAGTGTGGTTGATGAGCCTACGGATTCGGCTCCTCACAACCATTGCACCGCAGAAGGACTTTTAGTGATTGAAAAATCCTATGCAAGCCTTGTTTGCTTATGCATGTGAAGCTTTTCGCCCGCTCGCACTTGGACTCCCGAATTTTCACACTGCATTGCATGTTTCGCTTTGAATCCCATACATCTCCGGCAGAATATGGAAGCTTCCAAGAATTTGAGCCGTGTTTTGCTTGCGCGGCCCTTCCAAAAGGATTATACTCTCCTGCCTGGAGATTGTTCATGTTGGGGTCCCTTCTGTTTGGAAAGACACATATCCCAGTCCAACTGTGAATCTAAGCCCTAAACCCTCAACCCTACGCCATAGACTCTAAACCAAACACCCTACACCCTAAACCCGACGGAATTCCCGGCTGCCAAGTGGCACAGAAGGCCGCGCTGAAAACAGCACAGGTCTCCCCAAATACCAGCTTGTTCCGAACGGTGGTCCTCTGCTGTAGGGTTTAGGGCTTGGGGTCCAGGATATAGGGCTTGGGATTTTTTAGGGCTTTTTAAAGCTTAGGGCTTAGTGATTGAGGGTTTATGGGTGCAGGGTCCAGGGCTTAGCTTCTCTTGGGATATTGCTATTGCTGAGGTGTGCATCGGTCATGTTTTCCTTCCCCGGTTAGGTTTCAGTAGCATGCAGACCTAGTTTTGATGGTCACCACTAGCACTGAACACTTCAACACCAAGGCCCCAACCCCTACTGTTGATGTTGTGTCAAAAAACCTGCGCGTAACCGCGAAATCCAAATCCCAGAACGCAATTACAACCCCCGCCCCGTACTTGCAAATTCCTATCTGCCCCCAAAAATAGGAAGCGTCAGCTTCTGGCTAGTACTACTGGCTAGTACCACAGGAGCTCCAGCTGATGGACCTGCATACCTTTTCTTGCAGATGCTTGGGCCCACATCCATGCCAGGGCGGAGAGGGGGGGTTCCTTGATATGAAGTGGACCTTAAGCCCCATAAACCTATATGAGCTACAGTCTAAACTTCTAGGATCCCCCTTAAGAAACCCTATACCAGTCGCCTATAGAATCCCCTATCCCCTTTAAGGAGTTTAGAGTATGGCTCATAGAAGCCCAAGCGACCAGGGGAGAGAACTCCCCAGACACCCCTCCCAGCAACCAGAGCTCGATTCCCACAAGCTTTCCCTAAGAACAGCTCATTTCCAGAAGCATTTAGGCTTTTAGGGTTTAGCTCTTTCTTTCTTTTTTGGGCCTGAAAGCCTTGACTCTTTGTTTCTTGGAATACTTTCAAGATCCAGATCCAAACGCTGCATTCTTTATTGGGTTTTCGTATGCTCACAAATATTTCAAATCATGACCCACGTCGCTGAGATCCCAACACTTCAGGGATTGAAAGCCCTAAACCCGAAACCCCAAAAAGCTGAATCTTTTCCCTGGAGCTCTCTACGGAGGTATTGGTTAAAGAGACCACCATATGAATCCATCCCCTCAATTCCTACTCAGCACCGGGTACAACAAGCAACCCCCAATCCTAATCAACACAGCTATATGATATATATATATATGTATACATGTATATATATACATATGCATACACACATACATGGTTGGATCTTGGTTTTTAATAGCCCAGAAAAGAAACTAAACATGTGTGTATATATATATATGTATTTCCTCCTTCAAATATTCCTTAACACCCTGTCTACCCTCGACTCAAACCATAATTTCCAGCAACAGCCTGGCTAGTTTAAAGAGTCTCAACTTAGGGTGCAGGGTTTAGAGTTTAGGACCTTAGGAAGCCCATCAACACGCGAAACCTGAACTTGGAGCCCAACTGTTTGCGTTTCAAGCTCCCCTATTTAGGTTTTAGGGTTTAGGGTTCAGGGGCGAATTCCTAACCCTATATGTCCTGCATCTTAAGCCCTAAGCCCTGAAACCCTAAGTCCTGAGCCCTGAAACTCTACATCCCAAACGTCTCGCTCAGCGTCTGCATGTGCCACAATCGACTTTGCTGGAGGAAGCTCAAGCGCCTGCTGGCTGCCGCCCACTGGGCTCCTTTGTAGTTCAAGTTATGTAAGGTTTAGGGTTAGGGCATAGGGTTTTTAGGTTTCAAAGGTTTATGGTTTCGGCTTTCAGTTTAGGGTATTTTGAGTTGTATAGGGACTACGAGGTGTTCTGTGGGCGGCACTTTGGGGATATACCGAAGTAAAGAGAGATCATATGCAAGGGTTATGTGGGAAGGCATTCTGGGGTTATACAATAAAGAGAGACCATATGGCTGTATATAAGGTGGTATGGGAATTGCATAGGGATTAGATACGGGTACGCGAGGGCAAAACGCAATGTAAAACGAAACATGAGGTCCAAAACCCCTATAATACTCCCATATATCCTCCGCTTTGAGGAGTTCAGACTATAGCTCATATAATGAGATTTTCCAATGCTGTATCACTTTCCGGCAGCTACTATTCCTTCATTTCTGGGTGTGCAGGCGCCTGCTGCTACCGGGGTGCTTGTGTAATCACCTCCCCTTGTAAAGACCTTACCCCCAACCCGAATATTGCATATTCCACATGTGAACGTTGTAAATAACATGTGTACATATGTATATATATATAGACACATATCTCTCTCTCTCTCTCTCTGTCCCTCCCTTTCTCTGTGTATGTGTGTGTTTATGCCAATATATATCTACATATGCATATATGCACACACACGAACAGGGGTGGGGTGGAGAGATTATCAGGCGGAGGGAATTGACACCACAGGGTTTTTACAGATTCAAGTAGATACCTAATCCTAGACCCTAATCTTAAACCCTGAACCCTAAATCCTAAACCCTAACCCCTAAATCCTGCAAACCCAACTCCAGGAATAATTCCAAGAAGCCCGCCCCTTCATCCCAAACACCAAAACTCTAAACTCCAGGAATAACCCAGGCACAGCCCTAATCCTTAAACTAAGGTAGGTTTGGGGGGCCCTCAAAACACTTGCTTTGCTATGGCTTTATAGAGACTGCATGGGCTGCATGGGGATTATCTGTAAAAAAAGGCAAGTTGTTTTCAAATCTGCCACTTTGAAATCTCAACCCTGTGAATTGGAATTCGCCTTTGCCAACAGCAGCTCAGATTCGGTGCTCTTTGGTGAACCCCTCTTGGTCGCCTTGGGCTGTAGGGTCTTCATGCGCAGGCTTTTCGTTCCCAAAGCCCTAAAGCCTTAACCCTAAGCCCTAAGCCCTAACTTTGGGTCTTCTACCCCGGGTAGCGGTTCTGTTGGGGATGCCTGCTGGGATTAGGGTTTAGGGGTTGGGGTTAGGGTTTAGGAGTTTAGGGTTTAGGGATTCGGGTCCAGGCTTTAAGGGTTTAGGGAGTTTCTTGTGATCACTATTACTTTCCGGGCGAAAGGCCAAATTAAGAGTTCTGAATAAGAGCCCTGTTGGGTATATTCCCAACAGTAGCTAAAATTTCAGGAGCTCGCTTGAGCTCGTTATGGTTTAGTTTGCTCAGTACTTTTTGTTTATGATTACTATTCCCATGTTGATTCTTGCTGATATTCTTCTTAACATTCTCAACACTAGAGTAGCGTCTTGTTGGGTGTTGAACCCAGAAAGATTCTATTCTCCGGATAGACTACTCTACAAGGATATAATCTTACTCTACATCAGCGTCTATAGTATTCCCATATCAATTTTTGCTGTTATCCTTACCAACATAATTCGCCGAGGCATCCGCTCGCCTCAGCCTGGCCACCCCCCC
>CAJNIZ010001669.1:113142-125603 GCA_905231905.1 Symbiodinium pilosum
CTACTAATACTACTAATACTACTAAGCCAAAAAATGTGACGGGCATCGTGTCAGCTCGCGAGCCGCTTGTCGAAGTTTCTCGCCCTTCTGCCTCGCAGTGCAGCACGGTAGGGGCCTAAAGTACGACCGAAATGATTATCAGTTCAATAGGAAGGGGCTTTCTTGGACTCCTGAACAAGCTCCGCGGGACAATTGCAAGGGAGGGGCTCTTTTAAACCTTGCGGGGCTCGGCGGAGCTGGAGGCTTTTCCTACGCCTTATTGTTGAGCAATGTCAAGCCTTGTCACGCAGAGCCCATTGCCGCTTTGCTTTTGAGACACGCATGCCAGGGCCAATGAAGCCTGGCATTGCAACTAGGCTTGGCGTCGCCATGCGAAGGCTCAATTCGAGCCTTGTGAAGGCTCGGGGGCTGCTCATCCAAAATGACCCCTAGCCCTTCAGGGGACTTGATTGCACATTGATTGCACACGTCAGCTATGTCGCAATGCGCCAAAACTTGGGCAATGCAAGTCTTGCATGTGTGCCTACAAGTTGAAACGATAGTTTCCCAAAATCCGCCGGACCCCAATATAGATCCCAACATACTATACTCCTTATTATGGGGACCCCCAAAAAAATCACTAATTTCGGAAAACCCACAGATAGTCCGCAGGAATGGAGCCGGCGCATGTTGGGCAACAGTTTAGGGTTTAGGATTTAGAGTGTAGGACTCAAGGTGACTCCAGCAAGCGAACAACACTTGATGCCCAAACTCCTTATTGTTTTACACAGCCCAAAGCTCCACTCATGCTTTTGAGACATAGACCCTAAACCCTAAACCCCAAACTCTAGCAATTTATATTTACGAAAGTTGGGGATTGGAATGCAGTTCCCCATATTCTGCTTCGTATAGAACAGGGGTTGATGGACATCGGCCCTTGCAGCTGGCCCACTTACTAATATCGTTAATAATGACACTAATCTAGTAATGATGTTGCGAATACTATGATAATCTTTATTTTCTTTTACATTCCCTAAATACCCCAGACCTAAGCCCCCAACCCTAAGCCCTAGTAACCCTAGACCCTACAAACCCTAAATCCTACAAGCCCTACAAACTCCAAACAGGGGCCAGAGCCCTGTGTTCACAACCCCAAAAAACCATTAACCCTAAACCCTACATATAGTAGTTTCCATTGTCCCTTCCGTTATCCCTATAAACCCCAAACAGAGGACCCAATGTTCCCAAGCCAAGTTGCGACGCAGAGAGTAACTCCAGCCACGGGAGCCGTTCCAACTGATAGCAGCATTAGATAACTGGCAATAATATGGTTTAGGGTTTAGGGATTTAGGGTTTAGGTGGTTTAGGGTTCCGGGTTCAGGGGATTTGGACTACATGGGTTTAGGGTTTAGGGAATTCAGGGGGCCTAGGGTTTAGGGAATTTAGGGTTTAGGGTTTCGGGAATTCAGGGTTTAGGGTTTGGGGATTTAGGGTTTAGTGTTTAGGGTTTGGGTTTAGGGGATTTCGTGTTTCGGGGATTTAAGAATTAGGTGTCAGGGTTAGGCTCTAGGAGTTATGGTTTAGGGTACCAATAATGGAGAATCACAGCTACATGGAGAGGAACCTGGACAATGACATGGAAACTGGGCTTATCTAGGGGTCAAGAGATAATTCTTGCAATTTTGTATTGTAGTCTTGGTCCTAGTAGTACCCTAAACCCTAAACCCTACACCTATCAAGGGCTTTGCCTCAGGAGGAGCAGCCGCAGGCAGAAATGGTACGCGCGATTCGAGGGAAGAGTCTTTTGTGGTTCCATGGGCTTCTGCCAGAGGTCATCTGTAGTCATGTCAGTGCATGCGGTCTAAGGCGTATGGGATCCAGAGATATGAAAGCTGTGTTCCAGCCCTAAACCCTACACCCTGAACCTTAGATCCTAAACCCTAAACCCTCGACCCTAAATTCCAATCCATAAATCCTGGGTTATAACTACAAGGTCAAGGTTACAAGGCATGCAGCACCAGGCCACAGGTTTGGGGTTAGAGTTTGTTGAGAATGCTTAGGGTTGCCTGCGCTAGACTCCGAAGCTCATGGGTTAAGGGTCTAAGGTTTAGAGGCTTGGGGTTTAGGGTTTTGGGTCTTCTCCATGTTCTTTTTCCATTTGAGCCTCCATCATCTCAAATACTTCTGTAGGTTGGTTCTACATTAAAGCACCCACCTCTACCCCGCACCTAAACCCTAAACCCCAAACCCTAAACCCCAAACCCCAAACCCCAAACCCTAAACCCTAAACCCCTAAACCCTAAACCCCTAAACCCTAAACTCCCCGCCTCCCCATCCTCAGAATCATCATAGGAGAGGTTGGAGTCCGTTATGTCCTCTTCGTCGCGCTCCACGCGCTGGTACACCGGCATGACGGCAAAAAACTAAATGCTGGATTGGGTTTAGGGTTTAGGGTAGATTAGTAGGGAATCAGGGAATGTACTATTTCGGGATTATGTCGGGATTCTATGCCCTCATTTCCCTAATGATACAACCCCATACATATTCGATTATGTCGTAGTTTCCATGTTTGGTTCCATCATCCCTCTATCTCTCTATAACCCCACTGCATTCTTTTATTTCCAACTAACAATCAGTAAGAACATCTAGTTGCTTCAGCCTTCTGTCCCATCTCCGATCTAGACTCTCTGTCCGACTTACTTATATTATCGCTGTAAGCCCGTCTATTAGCCCAGTTTCCATTTCATGTTCCATGTCATTTGCCGTTTGATTCTCCACTATCCGTGATAATTAGGGTGGTTCTACAACAGAAGTAAAGTTGCGAAGCCTTCAGAACTTCAGTGTTTAGGGACTGAACGAAGCCCTTGACCCAAACAAACAGCTGCAGAATCTGAGCCTAGGCATCTCATGGCTCTGGGTTTCGCTGGAGAAGTTTAGGGCCTACGCAAGAGGGTGTAGGGTTTAGGGTTTAGGGTTTAGGGTTCAGGGTTCAGGGGGGGTACAGCATGGGACTTTGCTAAGATGTCAGTCTTTGTACTCACGGGGTACGGTGTTGTTGATATAGGGGAGGTAGGCATGCTATTCTGTTGGGCTGGCAGCGCTCCAACAGTTCTCGCTGGCGTGAGAGTGAACAAGCTCCTTGGGGCACACCAGACGATACCAGCAGTCTTCAATGTTTTCCCATCCCGCACCGTACCAGTAACCATAAACAGCTTAAACAGGGTTTGCAGACCGAACAAAAGACAAAGAATGCTCTTCTCTGCAGATAATTCTGTACACGCTCAATTTGGAATATAACTGTTGAAGGCTAAATTGCACTCTCCAGAAAACCGAAGCATTTACACGGATGCCCCTGTCCTTGGATTGACATTGACACGGAGCTTGCATCCAATTTCTTCACGCTGCCCAATACACCAACCTCCTTATCCAAGAGCCTATAAAACCCAAGTTTCCAATTCATTTTCCATTTGCATTTACATCTGATTGATAATCCCTATATACCCAAGCATGTCATCTCGCATCTTGCGTTGCCGAAAGTATTGTTCCGAATGTGTGTAAAACTATATAGGAACGCGTGTTAACATGAACCACAAAGTAAAGACCCATGCTACTTGAAGAAAGTCTTATGTGTGTGGAAAACGTGATGTGTGTGGCTACCATTTTCGGCCACACCAGCGCCAAGCTATTGTCGCTGCTGTTCTACCACAACGCCCGTTGCTGATTGTGAGCCGCCCATGGAAACCTGAAACATCCCGAGACAACAAGTGTTGATGTGGGGATTGCCCAAGAATCCTTTTGTAATCCCAGGAATAGGCCCTGTATTCCCCCTGGTCTCTTGCTCCTCGGTCTGTCTCTTTTTGTCGCTGTCTCTCTGTCTCTCTCTCTCTGTCTCTCTGTCTCTCTCGCTCTCGCGCTCTCTCTCTCTCTCTCTCTCTTTGAAACATATACACGCCTCGGGCACTTCTAGGATCTTCTAGGTATCCCGTTAAACTCTAAATAGTCGAAGCGCACATTTTACGTCGAAGTTGAAGGCAGGTTTAACTCGAAGCATTCTCGTCTCCCATAATATCAAACAACCCTCGCAGCAAGTGCGACATATTCCCCACTCTGGCATTTACTCTATGACACTGAGGAGGATGCAATATTGGAGCGCGGGAATGCTTTGTAATAGGGGGGACACTTGCTGTTGGCATTTAGGAGCAACGGGCGTCATGCTGCTAGAATAAAGGCCGCCTGAGACTTTTCTGCTGGTTTTGAAGTGAGCGTGAAGGTGCAGACTTGGGTACGCATGTATGGGTCAGGGTTTAAGCTTTATGGAATAAGGGCTAGAATTTGGGTTCATAATCCATGGATTGTACGTGAACCTGCGGCTCATGCCAAATCCTGTAATTGCGCGACACTTTTCTTCCTAAAACCAGCCAGCATTTGCACCGCCATGCTTCACATAGCGCTCGCAAATTCCGACCTCGGGCCAGGTTGACTTCAGACATGATCTTCCAACCAAACTTCGAGTCTTGAGGCTACTTGCAAGAAATGGGGACGCAGTAAGTATACGCATAACCCCTAGGAAGAAATGCAAACCCCAGTTATCCCTATTATAAACTATTTACCAAATTCCCCTGACCTTCCAAGTATGGTAGCAGATAGGCTTCCAGGGAGTGCCAGATTGGGGACATTCAAATTCCGGTGGTTTGCAAGGACTTGTAATTAGCACGAGGCCGAATGAAGCATGCAATTTCATCGCTGGCACCAAGCTCCACTCGGCTGAACAATACAGCAGTACGCGAGCTTGATATCGGGGCACCGAAGCGTGGACCAATGAACTCTCAAAAACGGAATTCCTGTGAAAACAAAATTGACAGAGCTCACGATCTTTGAGCAATCCTAGTATCATGTAGCACTCTTGGAATTCTTCAAGCCCCTAGGCCCTACAATGCCTGTCTAACCCCCATATGATTTCAGGTTCCAATGCCATTTGCCACAGCCTTTCCCACTTGATTCTCCACGATCCTCATTCTTTTACCTTAGGCCCGCACATCCCTAAACCTTAAACCGACACCCGAAACCTCTAAATCCTAAAAGCCCTAGACCCTAACCCCTGACCATACGTCCTATTCTTCTTATCTTGGCCCCTACACCAGCACACATAGCCGCTTTCGAGCTCCAAACCCTTTGGGTGGACGGCCTGCACCGCTTCTGCCCTGAGGGATGTCAAGTGGGTTGTTCCACAATTAGGGTCCCTTTTGGTGCTCTTGAATATTGGGTGCCTTAAAGAATAAGTTAAAGCGGCCCATAATCTGGAGAACAACCCAGTGCAGACTCTCATGCTTAGCACTGTGCAGGGTTTAGTTTAGGGTGTTACATCCGAGACCTGAAGCTAGCAACCCTAAACCTTACCTTGAGCCTGGAATCTTGGGGGGGGGGTAGTACGGAAACCGATGACTTTTGCAGAGTGGCAGTTTGTCCCAGCCCTCTGCCACAATTTTGACAAACTTCATCCCTTGCTGTAGCTACTTATTCTTCTAAGGGTTTAGGGTTCAGGCTGTTCTTGAGACTTCTACATGGCAACTCTGCTTAAGTGTCCGAGTCCTTGAATTCCGTTGTGCAGAACTACAGTAGCTGCTCCACAGCATCTTAGTTGCGACGTCCTGTGAAGGGGCGCTCGGCCAACAGTGTTTTCCACCTTCAAGTCTTTTTTTGACATTGCTTGGAGCCTCATGGGGAGGTATGCGTTGGGTATGGGTGGCGTGATTCTGGTTCTAACGCTTTCTGAATCGGGTGGTTACATCCCTCGGTATAGCTACCCATGAACTGAAGCGGCCTCTTTACTTGGCCGAGGATGTTGGGATATACCGTGCTATAATTACATGATTATCACAATGGCAAGCATTCAAACTTCTAGCTAGCTCAGCTTGTGACGGAAGGCTACAGGGTGGCTGGGAGATCGGGAGAAGAATGCTTCCGGTAGTTTACAAAGATCCGCATTCGAGATATACCGAAAGCATGGTGCATCTTCACCCTGCTTAAACCCGAACTCCCCCAAAAAGTAAGGGTCTAAGGTTTAGGGTCTAGAGTACCCCGAATCCTGACTCAGAGCAAGGGTAGCCTCTGAGTATCCCTAAACACCCCCCAAAAGCCGAACACCTCACTGTAGGAGGGTTATGGCAACCCCAATCCTCCCAAGTTATATAAGTTTACATGGAGGTTATATCGGGACCTTGAAACTGTCGCATGAATATAATGGGGGTCCTACTTTTGGGCTGTTGAGGTCACCAAAATGCCTTGACTACCTCATACTTGCTCTGCCTCACGGAGGAAAGGCACATGGGTCGTTGGTTGCGACACCTCCGATCTTCTCCACCACCTCTTGCTGGCACACTGATGGGGAGAATCAGGTACTCGCTTGGCCTATAGGGGTAAGAAGCATACTTTCCAAGTCCATTGAGCGCTTATTTGGAGGCAAAGGGGTACAGGCATCAGGGTCAACTTGTCAAGATTTTGTGGCTGACGTCTATATATATACATACATCCCCCATATGCCCCATTATAGTAGTTTCCGTTTTCTTTTCCATTATCTCAATATACTCCCCAATATAATCCTTTATATACCCCAATATGGTACTTATAAGTTTGAAGGTTACGGCTCGGGGGTTTCAGGCTGCTTTGGCCGTCTCGGCCACATTTTATGCTATGGTTTACCTAGCCTCTCATGTTTAAAGGTTTAGGGTTTTCGGGTTTATACTACCCGCTAAAGTTCCCCCTTACTTAATATCATTTAGCATTACTTAAGGCAAGTTAACGGTGAGCCTAGGACTCGTAGTTTGTAATCACCTCCGCCTGAAATTTCCCCCCCCCCGCCCTGATATTAAACATTCCCGGAGTATTTATTCTTAGGGGGGTGGGGGATATTTCAAGGCGATTAATATAGGGGGGTGGTAAAGCCGGGGAACCCATAAGCCCACATTCAATCTCTTGCGAGACAGACCTCAGCACCCAAACAGGTTGACGGGGCTCCTCTGCGGTCCCTGCTGAAAGGTTTAAGGTTTAGGGTTTAAGGTTCATGATTCAGGGTGCAGGATTTATAGGGCTTGCTGACCTGTTCCTTCGAACTGGCAGCCTACATAGGAGCTCAAGGCTTACTCCCTTGCAACACCACTCGGGGACGAATCGTACTGTGATACTGAACATGTTGCACGACTGCAGTATACTGTAATACCATAATCATGCCCAAGGTATAAAGCACGTAGGGTCATGCAGGACCTTCAATATCAACCCGTTAAGGTTTTATGGTTTCGAATCTATGGGTCATAGTCCCACATAAGTGACTCAGCCCTAAACTGAAAACTAGTCTGGCAGCCACGGCCAGGTAAAGAAAGCACATCATGGAGGCCCGGGACTTTTTCCTAGCCACGGCTCTATAAGCATATAACAGAGACCCCTGCTGCTTACAGACAAAATCAGAAGATGTCGGGTGCTAAGTGCCATGTAGTTGTCCCCAGGCTGAAGCCCCTGGCACACGCCAAATAGCAACCGTCAAGGAGCAACGGTACACACACACACACAC
The DNA here is from genome assembly GCA_905231905.1 of Symbiodinium pilosum. Taxonomy (NCBI): domain Eukaryota; class Dinophyceae; order Suessiales; family Symbiodiniaceae; genus Symbiodinium; species Symbiodinium pilosum. The sequence continues at coordinate 120,686 of CAJNIZ010001669.1, forward strand.
ACACACTCACACATATACACACCAGTGTTATGGCGCGCACACACACGCACACAACACGCATTCCAGTCATGGAAGCGAAGAGGGGCATCAGCCCCAGATCAACCACGACACTACTCAATAGGTCGGGGACAGCAACATGCGCACCGGCCTGCACCACAAGCCCAGATCACAGGCTCCCGCAGCACGCGGCACCTTCTCCCAGCACCCCTTGGGGCCGCAGACTTAATGGCCAAAGCACGCTACATGGTGGCAAGCGCTGAAGCCCTGAAAGAAGGGGTTCTCCGTCACCACTTCTATGCTAGATGTCCACGAGCCTGAGGACGGCAAGCTCGACCCCAGCACTTGCCTTGCCAGAGCACTCCGCACTCTGACGGCGCATCATCGTCCAAGCGCACAGCTTTGTGATACCAACCCGACACAGCATTGAGTAGCCAAGGCCCATCAAATGGCTCGAATTCCGCAGACTCGTCATCACTATCTAAGGCTGCAATGTCGTCACTTGCGCAGGAGCTAGCGTCCTCCAGGCCATCTGTATCTTCCTTACGCACAGGTATTTCGGGCGCGGGGCACCCCCGAGACCCGAATCGACCGCAGACTCAAACGTGTCGTCCGGAGCGACAGGATTGTGGTCCGGCACCACATCCAACCTTTGCACTCCCCGCTGCGCAGGGACAAGAGGGACCCACCCCTTGGAAATAGCAAGCAGGATGGCTTCCTGACAAGCCAGCTGCGGCAACACGTCGTCCCGGCGGTACTTCTCGACGGACCGCGTAACTGCGCGAGCCCTGTGGTGCCCCTGGGCAGCCTTCTTCTCATCATCAATGCCCAATTGCCCAGCCCAACAAAGCGTGGTGACTTCCAGGGAATGCAAAGTGTACCGGCTGGCTGCTTCGGTGCTAAGGTAGCACGCCAGGCATCGACGGAACATAGCAACTACTGCTGTGTAACCAGCTGGCCTGGACAAATGGCGAAGCAGATAGTCACGGCCCGCCTCTTTCTCACGCACGCGGAAGATGCCCCAAGCCAACTGGCTACCCCAGTTGGACGCACATGCCCCACGGCAAAGGGCGCCCCATGGCATCCCGACTGCACTGGTCTTTGTTCTCCAGCTCCATCCGCAGATGGAGCCGCCGTCCAGTATTACGGATTCAAAGTCCAGGCGCTGAGCGTCGCTCCAACGAAGACCAGCCCATAGCATCAGGAGAAAGCAAACAAGCGGCCACCAGTCGCCGGGCTCGCACGCATCCAAGGCACGCTCAAGCTGGATTACGGCAAACAAGGGCAGAGGCAGCGCCTCCTTTACGGAAGACGCCGACCACTTGCTACTAGCTAGTCAAGCAGCAATAGGCGCTGAACATAGAATGTGCATGAGGGATTCAAGAGCCAGCTTGCGGGCGACAAAGCGTAATGCTTGAACGACGCCCTAAGCTTTCCCGCAACAGCCCTTTCCCCGGTCAAGCTTCGCACCTGTAGCCAGCACGTCTAGGAAATCCAATATAGCCGCCAGATCCGCCTTAGCAGGTGCCACCTGGACACCCTGGCAGAAGGAAAGCCATAAGCGCCAGCCTGGCAAATGCTTGCGAAGGGTACCTGCAGAACGATCAGAAAATAGAAACAGAAGTTGATCGCGGCCACGACCAGGAAGAGCTCGAAGCACTGCACTGTCTTCGGCAACACCCAAAGCAAGATCAACCCACACACCAGCCCACTCTACACGCTTAGCATCCTCAAGGCCGCGCAATGAAGGTACAGCAGCAGCAGACCCCGGTTTAAGGACAGCAGTGCGAGGTACCCCACAAGGTTGAGGGCAACAAGCGATCGTAGACCCAAGACCAGCAGCACCATCACCAGGATCTTTGTGGCGCAGCACTGACAGGGAGTGGTACACGGGCCTAGGCGCTGCCATTGTCGATGACTCGTCTAACCAGACGCGTCACCGACCTAGCAGGGCGCTGCAGGCCGGAGCCAACATACGGCGCAGCTCGCACTCCGCGATGCGGAATGTCAAACATAGCAGGCAGAACAGAGAGAACACGCCACAGCAAAATTCACACAACACCTGTCACACTGATCACCTGTGAAGAACACAGCTGCAACAGCAGGACCTGACGAGGCAAGTACACAAAGGAATAAAGGGCAGGGGACATGCGAGGGCTACGCGTGTGCCTTGGCCTAGCCCACCAAACCCCAAGGCAAACTACACAAGCCGCTGCCAGTTCATCGCGCGATGGGGAGACCAACCAAGAAAACTTATGCTCGGCCAATGACTAGGAGAAAGCTGCGGCAAAGGGGTGTTAGTCCTATTCTTTCGAATTCCCCATCAATTATGAATGCTTCAGGACTTTGTGCTAAGTGCTTGTGATTGTGTTTGGAGGGAATTCGAGCATATTTAAGTGCACTCCAACAAAAGCTAGGAGGGCCCCATCTCCACCGCGAGCTGCTAATTTCTGGCTCTCTCAATGTCAAGCATTGCCGACATTTTTTGCCAGCCACTTTGGAAATCCTGCGCATCTTAAAAGCTTGCTCACATGGATGCTCTGGTCATCGTATGCTTTTGGAACACGAACGTTATTTGGCATGGTTTGGGCATGCATGCTCGGGTCAGCTATATGCTCTTGGAACACGAACGGAATTATGGTTTGGGCATGGATTTTCTGGTTAGCGCAATCATTCAAAGATGACATGGGTTATGGTCTTGCGCATCGATGCTCTGGTCATCGCATGGTCGTGGAACACGAACGCTGTTTTGCATGGTTTGGGCATGGAGGCTCTGGTTAGCGCAGTCATTGAAAGATGAACGGGATTATGCTTTCGGCATGGATGCTCTGGCTAGCGCAAACATCAAAAGATGAACGATTTTATGGTCTGGGCATGGATGCTCTGGTGACGGTAAACTCTTGGAACACGAACGGAATTATGGTTTGGGCATGGATGCTCTGGTTAGCACAATCGTCAAAAGATGAACGGATTTATTGTTTGGGCATGGATGCTCTGGAGTGTATGCTCTTGGAACACGAACGGAATCATGGTTTGAGCATGGATTTTCTGGTTAGCGCAATCAATCATTCAAAGATTAAAAGATGAACGGGATTGTCCTTTGCGCAGGGATGCTCTGGTTAGCGCAAACATCAAAAGATGAACGGGTTTATTTTTTGGGCATGGATGCTGTGGTGACGGTAAGCTCTTGCAACAAGAGCGGAATTATGGTTTGGGCATGGATGCTCTGGTAAGCGCAGCCATTCAAAGATGAACGGGATTATGGTTTGGGCGTGGATGCTCTGGTAGGCGCATTCATTAAGAGATGAAAGGGATAAGGATTTGGGCACGGATGCCCTGACGAGCACGTTCATGATAAGATGAAAGGGGTTATGATTTGGGCACGGATGCTGTGGTGACCGTATGCTCTTGGAACACCAACGGGATTATGGCTGGGCCTTGGATGCTCTCGAGAGACAATCGTTATGAGGCTCTGGGCATGGATGCTGCGGTAATCGAATTCTAAGCGTATGCTTAAACGTATTGACATATATAGCCCCGCGGTCTATCACGCCAGCGTTTTATGAGGCCCATGTAGTGTATCTCGTAGAAAAAACACGTAATATAGGTATTTCGTCCACGGCCGCTAACGCTGGCGAAAGCGAAAACTACCACCCTTCATTCGAACTCGAAGCCCAATACGTGCAACCCTCACCCCAACACAAGTGGCTCAGCCCTGAACCTAGGACCCCGATCCTCCATGCAAACTCCAAGCCCGAAGTCAAGACCCTCATTCTGCCTTCAAACTCCAAACCCAAAACCTTAAACACCGAGCCCTAAAGGCTCTAAACTAACCGGAACAAAAACACATGCCTTCGAGCCCTCCCACCAGCTGCCGAACGGGTTCCGGTTTTCTCGCTTCATCATCCTGTCCATTGTCTGAATTACAATGTGTGTGTCACGAATAGTAAGGCCCATCTTGGGAGATCCTCCCTTAAAGGACTTCTTGGTCTTGAGGGAGTCCATAGGGATGTGAATCTTGACACATACCTGCTACTATATATGACTCCGACTGTAAGTTTTATTGGTGGCAGTCTTCTTACGTTGAATGCTAACAGTTGTACAATACTGATCGTAATACTCTTACGGTTCTGGTAGTATGACTATGCCCATTCAGGGAAACCCTAAGAAAACCTAAACCCCTGAACCCTAAACCTAAGCCCTAAACCTAAACACGAAGCCCTAGACCCCTAAACCCTGGGGAGCCTGCAGTAGCTGGGGAGGCATAAGATGCAAAAGACTAACCTACCTAGCGCGATAGGGATCACGATTGAGTTAGGGATTAGGGGGTGGGTTTAGGGTTGAGGAAATAGATCCCTGTAGTTAATGGTCCCTACATACCGAATAAGAACACCCCATAGTGGAGACAGGAACAGAAAAGAACGTGGACAATTTAATGGAAACTAGGGTTACACAGCGGTCATACATGGATTTATGACCTCCCTTACAAATTAACCCTTCACCTTCTAAAGACCAATATAGCCCCGCCCCCCCCAATTTTATAATGGTAGTATGTTGTGTATTGATGAGGCGGGGGTGGGGGGAGGGTAGGACGGAATGAGGGAATAGACCCCAATGGTTTCTCTATTGCATCCTGTAGAACGACATCTACAGCCCAGTTCCCATTTTGCCCACTGAGCAATGAAAGAATCCTCAGCACTTCAATTACTTTAGCCAAATTGGGGGCCGGTTGCACAAAAGACATATTGGGTGGGGGGGGTTGTCAACATTACGGCTCCGTTCTGGGTACCAATGAAAATGAGGCAGCCAATAATTCGGGCAACTCTTGAAACAAATTGATTAAGAATAATTTCAATTCCCAATTTAAGGCCATTTCGGTACTATTCCCCCCATATATATATATAAGCGTTCGCCGAAACTC
>CAJNIZ010001669.1:129980-140427 GCA_905231905.1 Symbiodinium pilosum
GTTTAGGGTTTAGAGTTCAGGCTAACCTGAATCATGAAGCACCGCAGGAAAACGGCAAAGGAGTCGGGACAATACATGGAAGAGGGGTTTGTGCGTGTTGCATGCCAGTACTACAGAAAGATGTCGAGGGAATACGATGTAAATTTTCAGTCATCCGCATAACGGTCCGATTTTCCCAGGCCACATAGGATTGATTTCTGGGTTGAGGGTGGCGTCTATACACAGTATCTAGTCCTACTGCCACAAATCCGGAACCTCACCTTTACAGCTAATATAGAAGCCTGTGTAATATCATTATCCACTGTCTTGTCCTGCTCCCCCTCTACAGTCCCAAAACCTGTTATTCTGAACAAGGCCCCCTCATGGATCTCTCTCAAATCCATGTATCTTTCTTGGCGCCTTTTTCCCAAGTCACAACCCTAAACCTTAAGGCTTAGGTTTGTCTGTGAGAAGCTCAAAGAATTGTTTTCAGACACCTCACCAGACACTTCACCCCATCATCCTCCAAAGAGCACTTTCCCAAAGCCTCCTTCTTCGAATTATTATGGGGTTTCCATGGATAGCGGGCGCTGATATAGATCCCAACATATTACAGTACCAACCTTCTTGTAGGTAATTACCCCAGGAAGGGACCCAATATTTGCAAACTCCCTGATCTCGAGCTCCAAACCTGCGACAGTTGAATCTCATGCTCCCTAACCTTAAAAATCTCAGACCCATGTTGAAATTTCCGAAACAAGTGGCCCATTTCTGGGAGTCCCTACAATGAAGGTCATAGCGCATTGGGGCCTAGAGATTGGGGCTTTTCTTTGTGGAAACGACCACGTGGGCAGTGATTATGGCGCTTCAACCATTTAAAGCCCTATTCCTGGACTACACTAATAGACTAAGCCCTAAACACTAAATCCTACGCCCTAAACCCTAAACCCCCAAAACCCTAAACCCCCAAACCCTAAACCCCCAGTACAGAATCCACATGCAACAACTACTCAATGGGAAGCCTCCAGGAGTCCTTACCAGCCTGGCTTGCATAGTTGATCGCGGGTTTAGGGTTTAGGGTTTAGGGAATAAGGGCTTGGGGTTTTAGAGTTTGGAGTTTGGGGCTCAGAGTTTAGGGTTTAGAGTTTGGGGTTTAGTGCGTATAGGAAGGGATTAGCGAATAAGGACTTAGGGGAACAAGGGTGTAGGGAATAGGTATAGGGTTTAGGAGTTTGGAATACCGTGTTTTACCTGCTCGGGGTTTGTACAGAGTTGAGGGGCTTAGCGTTCGAAGGTCTAGTTTAGGGGCTTACCGGCTCAGTGTATGAGGGCTTGGGCCTCAGATAGTGTCCCACTCTATAACAATGATACCTAGGACGCTTTTTAGGGTGGAGCCAGTATCCAGTGTGTAGAATTTAGAGTGTAAACCCTTTCGCAGGTTCATTGACATATGTGCGGTTAGAAGTGCGCAGGACAAATACAGGTGTATTTCATTACAATCTGCTTTCAGGTACATTTACAACCCTAATGGAAACTACGTATGCATCTCCAAATACCACTTCAGTATGGACATCTCCCAAATGATGGTGCAGCAGAGTGATGGATTTGTTTGTGGCGGTGATGAGCAGGACGCAAATGTGGTGACCCTAATTTTCCGGTGTCCAATTTCGTAGCAGAGAAGAATGACGAGAGAGTATTCGCTATTGTTGTGACTAGCATCCGTCCAGACGGGATGATGGCGGAGGGTTTAGGATTCACCTAGACCCTCAAATGTAGTACCTCTTTTGGTAGTCTTAGTAAGAGTCCTCGGAAAGGCTGACAGAAGGAACATGGACAGAAGAAGATGGATATGCAACCCCCCTATAGAATCCTTGTATAAATCCAATATACTGTAACAGTTTCCATTTAATTTCCAATATCCCAATATAACCCAAATATAAACAGCAGAAAATGGATGGCAGAACCTTGGACCGCAGAAAATGAGCAGCAGAACAAGGGACAGTTGGACAGTGGATAGCAGAATCATGGACAACACATGGGGGCGAGGACTTGACTGTTTTTTCAGGATGCGAGGATCAAGGGTATTCAGGGCTTGGGGCTCAGAATGTACAGTAAAGCTTCTGTAATCCCTCTAGCCCTATAACGAACACATTGTGTTTGATCATTGCTTAGGGTTATATTATGGTAATTAAATTTGAAACATAATTCCTAAGGGGGCTACAAGTTTACGGCTAGAGTTGGACGGCCCCCTGCGCTGCTATGTAATGAATAGGTTGCGCAGCCTAATTGTTCAGGCTTGCCTTTGGGCTATGCTAGGCCTTGCGAGGGATATAGCACGCTACACTAAGATTTGTGGAAGTACCGTGCTAGGTTTGCGTGGAAGACAGGATCCTTTAGAACTGAAGGCTGTTGAGGACGCGAGCGGCTAAGCTAGCACTTTGGTTTTGCGCTGTTCAGGGAGTCCACACTACAGCCCTTGAACACATTTTATCAGGGTGCAAGAAATGACAAAATAACCCCTATATAATCCCAGTTTCCATTTCATTTTCCATATTCTTTTCCATTTGATTCTCCATTGTTGGGGGATAATATTCCCTATCTACTATCAAAAGCCCAACCCCTAATGTTCGCCGAGGCTGGTCCAGCCTCAACGTGCTTGGAACCTTCTAACGATTACAATAGGGGTTTAGGGTTTAGGGGTTTAGGGTTTAGGGTTTCGTAGCCCCGGCAAATCGGCATTTCTGTGCAACCCAACAGCCGAGGCGTGTGGCTGATAGCTTTTGTAATTAAATGCTCCGATTGTGGTATACCAGAAAATGCTTCATACTGAGGAGGCATGGGAGTTGTCATATAAGGGGGAGGGGATTAATCAATGCCCACGCTTTGTAATGGGAACCAGATGTTGAGGCATGTTTCATGTATGGCATATCCCCTCCCCCTTACTATCACCTATAGACCCATTCCCCTAATAAACCATACCCCCCAATTGATTACCTCGGTGAGGAAATTATTATTATTATTATTATAGGGAGGCAATCACTAGACTTATATCACGCGCAACAGAGTCTTCTAAGTCTTCGTGCAAGAAACAGACTCATCAAATGGCATCAGCATATGAGCTATACAGTCTAAACTCCCAGTGTCCCCCTTCCTACCCCTAAGATAGTCCCCTGAATAACCTTCCTTTAAGGAGCTTAGACTCCAGCTCATGTGACAGTACAGGCGAAGCACCTGCATTCCGGGAAACTAAATGAGCTGCAGTCAAAACTTCCTCTGCAATTTAATGAGTTCAGGGTTTAGGGTTTCTGGACATGGGTTCCTGTTTAAGGACCATATCAGGGCTTATACAAAACTATAAGAGGAAACCCCAGTGTCCACTGTCGAGGGTCCCTTAATCAAGCTCATATTGACAGTAGCTCATATGACTAATGCCTACTGTAGGGACTTGAATGCTTGCAAGTATCATACTCGGGTCAAATTGAGGTACCCTGTATCATTGCTAGTGCCATGAACCTCAAGTAGGCTTAGAGGCTGAACCTGTGCAGCAAAGGTCCCCCTCACCATGCGGATCCCATTCGGATCCCATTCGGAGTGTCAGGGGGACTTAGAAAGTGGGTTAATGATGGAGATAACTTGGGTTATTGTGTGGCTAATAGGGTCCAAAGTCAAACTAAGTCCCTGTGACCCTCCAAGTGGTAACCCCAAAAGACTTAAAGAGACGCAGACCAAACCGTAAACTTCTGCGGCAAAGGGCAATTGTAGGGCTTGCAGAACAAATTGTTCCTATACGGATTTGTGTCTTGGCAACGGGCTCTCCACACAAGAACAGCTTCCTTCCCCTCTTGCATCCTGCCCATGCATCCAAGACCTCGTTGGTATGGTCTACCTGGGAAGCAGCACTGGAGGCAGTGTCATCCTCCAGCATGTAAACTTCCTCGTAGCCGTCAAGAAGCCGCTTTGCCCTCTTCAGCGGTCTGACTTGGGACAAGAGGGCCCAAACAGAGTCCATCTAGAGGCAAGGCCCTGGCTTGGCCACCTTTTGTACATTCCGGTAATAACAGGAATGATAGTATAATAATCGTAATCGTAATAATTGTGAATCGATGCAGGTCCAATTATAAACCCGCTTTTCCAGGTTCTAGTGTGGATCCTGCATTTTACAAAGAGATTTTCCGGAAGGGCCACACAAATCCAGCGACATACATCCCCTGGGTGCAGCGCAACAACCCTGATAGCCTGTAGTCTAACCATGATCGCCATTCGTCCTGTGCTCTCGGCAGAAACTTCCCGCCATAAGCAGCCTTCTAAAGCTTCTACTGCAAAAGCTGAGCCCCTATCCCTAAATCTGAAATCCTAAGCCCGCAACCCCGAACCTAAGCCCTGAAGCCCCCAGACTAAAGATCCTCAAGCCTGTAAACTCTAAATCCTGAACCCTAAAGCCTACATCCTCATCAAGAAGCGCCCGTCCCACATCTGAAGGTTGAAGCATGTGAATACTACAGCGGCCTGAATTGTTGTCTCATTTTACGTAGTCTATTTGACGTACCTTTTACCATGAGTATACTAGGGTGACCCTGGACCCTAGCGTTGGTAAGTATCCCTATGGTTTAATTAGGGTGAAGGTGGTTTGGGGGGTTTAGGGCTTTAAAAACCCTATATGAGGCCAGTCTCCTTCTGACTTTCCGCTTTCGTTTCCCATCTGCTTCTTGATTATTCGGCGCAATTCTTTCAAATGCAAGGAACCCAGGACCTTAATCATTGTATTTGTTTAGGCTTCTACAGTAGGTTCCGGCCCCCCTCAAACCAGCCAGTCAAGACCCATCTCCCGCCATAGATACGGGCGCCTGCCACGCGGCTTGTTGTTGGTGCTTTGAGGGTGTCTTTGATGGGTGCCGTGAAACTAAGGTAGGTTTGGGGGGGTCCTATAAAAACTATCTTTTATGTTTTTATAAGGATTATTCAGGAAGTCTGGGTAACAACAATACAACAACGATTTTCAAAGCTGGCCCTGTAAAAGGGGTTAGAAAGGGTTCAGGGTTTTGGGGGGGAAGCGTGGAGTGAATATCAAGACTGTCGCTTATGGGACTAATCCCCTCCCCTAATATTAAGACCCCCGCCCTCTCGGTATTGAATACTCCCACTGTGGTACATTAAATTTTTTTGGGAATCTTTAACATAGGGGTGGTGGGGGTTTTGTATCATGGGGAAGGGATTTTACAAGGATGTTTCTAGGGATTCCATGCGTCCGGAATCACACGATCGGACCACTGCAGGGTTGACGTGTAGGGTTTGAGATGTAGGCTGGATGATTTGCAGAATGAGGAATCATCATGCAAAGCGTGAGTTTGAGAAATGCTAATTAACATTGGGATGACAAAATGAATTTGGGAGTGCCTATGAAGCATACTCAACCCTAAGTCCCAGACCCCGAAATTGTAGACCCTGCAGCCATAAACCCTTTTAAGCCGTAAACCCTAACACCCTACACCCTAACGCCACTCTCAATCGCTCCAAGCACCCCCTTGATCCCAAAGACGCGAGGGCTTCCAGAATTTGACTCAAGCACATTCGGCTTAGGAAAGGAAATCTTTTTGAATCTCATGATAGTGGAATTCCTATTGTACTCCCTAAAGCCTAAATCCCGGGGAAACAAAATGATGCAAAGTCTGATCCATTCACCTCTAAGGTTTAGCATTTACGGGTTTCTGGAAGAGGGGGACTGGCATCAACAAATTACCAATATCATGCTGAGGCCTATTCAAGGTACGCTAGAGCAAACCCCTGCAAGAATCAAGCACTAGAATGTTGCTAATTCATCCGGTGCACACCCAGTTTCCGTATGATTATCCATTTGCTTTTCCGTTCGGTTATCCGCGCTTTTTGATCATTATGCATAGTGTTAGAGGCCGCCATATTCTGGATGGGCCAAAAAATGCCGCGATCAGCTGAACAGAAACCATCTATGTATTGTAAGGGCCTGACGAATCAGAATGAGGTCGTGTAACCGAAACGAACATGGAAAACAACATGTAGAATCACAATTCGCAAATGGCTCCAGGGTAAATATTAACATGGCTACATGAAATTCTAACAGGATAGGATTGATAAACATTCAGGTTCTACATCATCCGCACCAAAACATTGAAAACCCAACATGCGGCTTGGAAGTCATGTTTCAAAGAAAAGGCCGTCAACCCTAAACCTAAAGTTGCTCTCAAGCGTTTCAAGCACGCCGGGCCAGCCCCTTCCTTGTCGAGAATGGCTACAAGTCTCCTCCAATATTCAAAGTCTTGACATACACGGGTAATTCAAAACCTTACAGTAAAAACCCCAAAATCTAAACCCTAAGCCCTACCCCAGTCCTAAACCCTAAATCCGAAACCATAACCCCTAAGCAGCATAAAATTCTGACTCTTAAGAGATGTGCTGCTGGCTGTGGACTTCCTACCAGGAGTTCCTGGACTAGCAACCCCAGGTCAAGGGTTCAGGGTTTTGGATGGAGGGTTTAAATTTACGGCGTAGGGTGCAGGGTTTAAATTTGGGGTTCAGGGTTTAGGGGTTAAATTGAGGCTTTAGGGATTAGGGGTTAGGGTTCAGGGTTGCAGTTTGAGGTGTAAGGTGTTTTTTGGCGTTTAAGGATATTAATTAGGGCTTAAGGATATTACCGCCCCAGTATTTCAGAATCAAAAGAAAAATAACATAGAACATGACATGAGAACAGTGCTTATGCAGGGGTTCATGGGGATTATCAGGCCTCTGCTTGCAGGTTCCAGGCAATCCCCTCCCCCTAATGTAAAAGAGAGTGGAGCGCTCTTGTGGCCCCATTTTTACAGACAAAGTAAAGAAATATGTATATATATATGTATATAATCTTTTTCTATCTTGATAGAAGGCCACAAGAACATCCCGCATCCAACTAATCTTTATAACTTATAATCACACAATCCGAGTGCAGGCAGGTGCTAGTGGTCGCTGAGGTCATGACCTCAGCCAGATGGAGAGTAGTCTTTCATGCTTTAAGCGCACATGCATTTGCCACGGAGTACACAAGAGAGTTGAGCCATATGCAGGTCCATTGTTGAGCATGCGCCTCTAATACAAAATGATACGAACTATACGTGCTGCTGCGGCATGACACAACTCCATTGTCTCCAATGGAGTTGAAGCATTGGGTCTGCACATGAGTTACCAGCATCCGAGGAACATGTCGGGTCCGATTACATGAGCATACAGAAGGCTAACTTTGTGATGCTAGGCATGTTCTCGGCTCACTGAACTAAAGAGCACATGCGATCGTACAACACACACTTCATGTTGGTAGTTCTCCACGACACGCCCCATAGTGCTGCTAGCCCTATGTTACACATCTCATAGGCAGCGAGCACACATCAACATGTGGCAGAGGCAGTACACCGGCATCTTCCATTTTTGCGATGGCGCGCGGACTGACTTGGACATGTGAGGTAACAAACAAGTCCCGGAATCATCGAGATTGCATGTTACGGGGTACGCGAACTATATGAGATGTTCGCACGATGGAGCAGCAGGAGGATTGTGCAAGGATGCAAACTCGCACATCGGATTGGGTGATGCGGCGGCACGGCTTCTTCAAGATCCTCTTCCTGACGGTCTTGCAGGCAGGCTTCTTGCACAGATAGGCAGTCGAGGCGGGCTTGGCACGTACGCCCGCCTTCTTCATAGTCTTAAGGCGTTGGTGATTGTAGGGCGAGCAACTGCGCGCATCGCAGTGCCCCTTTGCGTGGAACTTATCCACGGCCCGGTAGCGAATCTGCTTGAGGCTGGTAGTGCTCTCGGCTCTCTGAACAAGAGAACACATGCGGTCGTAGAGCACGCAGTTCACGTTCGGGTAGTTGTCCACGACTACGGTGTTCAGGGCGACCTGATTACTCTCTGGCTCCTTCATTTCTGCGATGGCCAGGATAGCTCCCGATAGCATGTCCGCAGCCATGACGGTCCCTCCTCGCCTCCCCCTAGCCGCAGCCCGCCCTTCAAAGAATCCTACGATATACGGTGTAATTCTACATTTTATACCATTTAACCTATGCCAGTTCTTAAACAATCAGAATACTAATGACCTTTCTGATATATGTTTTTTAGATTGCTAAACTAAAGAAGTCAAAGGAGAGATTTCCATCTTTCCGGCCAATAACAGCATGATATTATGTGTGTAGCAACCATAAATGTTGTTTCGTAGTGTTTTACCATTACCACAAAACTGAGGCCACAAGAGCGCGCCTTTCTGGAGAAATATATTATAGCTTTTTACTACTACCACAAAACTGGGGCCACAAGAGCGCGCCTTTCTGAATGTAAAGCCCCCCCACCCTCCGTAATATTATATAAACAGTCCCTATATATATATAATATACCACATGATGGCAATATGGAATATTACGGGGGGTTGGGGGGGGGGGTTAATATCAGGGGGAAGGGATTACAGCTGTACTAACCCAAATAAGCCCCCTTAGTCCGTTAATGTGGGGATGACTGGGTTATACGTGCCACATATAACTGGGTTAGAATTACCCCAAACCTCCCAGTAATTGTTGGAAGCCATCAGCTGCATCCAAAATCTCACAGATCTGAGAACAATCCATGTATGACATCATCAAGTTTGAGCACAGCCCACACAAGAAAACATGTTGCATCTTCCTCCTCAATTGGTGGGATAGGATTGAAAATCACACCCTCATCCAACACACCTGGACCCTAGGGTTAGGGCTTACGAAAAAGACAAGTGATAAGAAGCGCGCCTGTTTGGCAAATGCTTGTATGGGTGTTCGACCAGGCGTGTTCAAAGCCATTGCCCCTGGTATGGGCCCGTTCTCCTGGAGTCCCTTTCTGGGGGTTTACCTAAATTAGAGGTACCTTCTTGGGGTCCCCCTATTTAGGCAAACTGCCATATGGCTAACATACATACTCCTTATGCCCCTCCCGCCCCAAAAGCAAAGCCCAAGCGCCAATACTAGGGGCACATACTTTTTTGTAAGAGTATGTGCCCCACATACTTCCAACCGAGTGTTGAGATTTTGTCAAGATGCAGGTGCCCCTCTATGACTACCCCCGTGCAGTCCCCCAGAAGACCTTGCTACTAGTATTACTACTATTATTACTACTACTACTACTACTACTGCCATTGCATTGCCTTTTACAAGTATCATGCGGTAACTGTTACTTTTTCGACTACAAGAACTTATATACTATAGCTGATACAACAATCACTCTACTACTATTCCTTTTACACTAGCGCAATCAAACCCAAACCCAAAACCCAAAACCACTCAGCCTACACCCTAAACCCTCAACCATTCAACCCTATACCCCAAATCCTTCAGCCCTAAGCCGAAAGTTCAAGACAGCCCCGGCTTGCGAAACTTGTGGGAAGGGATCTCAAGAGCCCACCGGGCCCAGAGATGATCCTCGCCTAGGGTTTGGGGTTTAGGGTTTAGGGTTTAGGGTTTAGGGTACTATATAGGGATAATGGAAAAGAAAATGGAAACTACCATAATGGGTTATACAGGGTTTAGGGTTTAGGGTTTTAGGGTTTTAGGGTTTAGGTTGGGTACTGCCCTCCGCAGTAACAGTTTATATTCGGGGTCCTATTAAGGGCTATATATAACCATATTATAGATACTATCCAACTGTTACTGAGGGGGGCAGTACCCAACCTAAACCCAAACGTCAAGCCCAACAAGTTTCAAATCCACACTCTTCTAGCCTTAGTCGTTCAAAATGTACCACTAAGCTCCACTGACGAGAAACTTTGAAGCCGTCCAGACGGGCCTCGACGAAGCAGGAAAACAGGGCTTTTCCGAATCTAGGGTTTTGGATTAAACCCGGATTAAACCCCAAACCCTACAATTTCAAGGTATGGCTCTCATTCCCATGCCCGAAGCAGGTGTAGACTGCAGGGCTGGAGTTTTGGGGTTTCAGGTTTTGGGGTTTAGTGTTGAAACCCTAACCCCCAACACCCCTAACCTTCAACCCCAAACCCAAGACCCTAAACCGCTAGCACATAGCTCGTGGTTTGCCTTTCATGAGGATAGAGTTTTAGGGTTTAGTGTGAGGAGGTTGCAACCCTTCACGACATTCTCGCGACATGTGGTCCGTCCTGGGAAGGCTTGCAGAGCAGGATTGTACAGGATGGTACTTTGTAGGCCCCAAAATTCATTTAACAATAGGTTCCCTTATGCAACAGTACAAGCAATCAACCCACAATGCCGCCTTCTGGATGAGCACGATTTAGGGTTTAGGTTTAAGGCTTCGGGTTTATGCCTTGGGGTCTAAAACTTAGGGCTTAGGATTTAGGACTTAGGATTTAGGATTTAGGGTTTAGGTTGGGTACTGCACGCCCCCATCAGTAACAGTTGGATAAGATTCATAATAGGGTTATATATAGCCCTTAATAGAACCCCCTAATAGAGACTGTTACTGGGTGGGGCCCTAA
>CAJNIZ010001669.1:149930-187216 GCA_905231905.1 Symbiodinium pilosum
GGCACTGGCATGACGAAGCCGCCACAGCCACAGCCGCCGCTGTCACCGTGACCACCACCGCCCCCGCCCCCGCCCCGCCGCCAGCACCAGCACCAGCACCAGCACCAGCACCAGCACCAGCACCACCACCACCGCCGCCGCCGCCGCCGCCGCCGCCGCCGCCGCCGCCGCCCAGGCGCAGGCGCCTGCGCTACTACTGCTGCCCCTCCTACTCCTACTGCTCTTGCTATTGCTTCTGATTCTTGAACTCGTTGTGGCTTCTTCGTACAAAGCCGGAGAGCCTCGGAGTGCGGCACATCGGCTGTCACACCTTGGCTTGCTGTGCACCGAAAGAAACCGGCAGACCCTAATCAAGGAATGTATGTTATTCTTAATAAATGGTTCTAGGATACTCCCTACGAAAGGGGGAGCTGTTGGGCTCACCGGGCATCTGAGCCTGTCTCAACGTGGAGAATTTCAGTCCCAGGTTTTAGAGTCGGTATGAGCTGTACCCAGACCCCAAATGTGGGCAGAAGCCGAGAAACAGAGCAAAGCAGGCTCTCATTCTATTTTTCCCGTTCTGTGGTGGCAATTTGTGGATGTCATAGCAGCTGAGCTGCAGAATTGCAATCCTCAAGCCTCGCATGGGAAACGTTCAGGGTTTAGTGTCTAACTTCCTGCCACCTGGACTTCACTGTCGAGCCACTTTTTCGAGATCTGAATGTGGGTCCCCACGTATGCCACAAACTGGGACCCTTGCCTTGATGATGTGGGGAAGGACGCACAATCCCCAACAAGGCTTTTCTCAAAAAGGGCCCATATATGTGGTCCACCCAAAATACAATACCCCAAACACCAAACATCAAACACTGAACCCCGAACCCAAAACCTTAAACTTGAAACCTAAAAGCCATAGAACCGTATATGAAGGCTAAGCGTCTGCGGCGGTTGTCCGCAAGGGCCGGAGCAGTTTGCGAGAAACCTGGCAACCGTTCCGTGGCTAGCGGTACTGTTTGGGGCCTGAGGTTGCCCGAAATCCCTATAAACCCTATTTAGACCCATATAGACCCCAATACATTGTAAGGGTTTAAGGTTTAGGGTTGGGGGTCCCCATTGAAAGACCTTTTAGCTTTGCAGTCAAGGTTGGGGTTTCTTAGGGCTACGTTTAGCGTTAACACTTTTTGGCGTCGTAGGGTTTAGGGTATAGGGGCCATTTGTCTCTGACTTCGGAAAAAGGATTTTCCCTCCCCCGCGCCCAACACGTATGGAACCCGCAAAAAGAGACATCTGCCGTAAACCCCAAACCGCCCAAACCCTGAAACCTAAAGCCTGAACCCTAAAGCCTATGGGGCTCCATGATGGCCTGGGGCAAAGTACAGGGTTATGGGGATTCATTCGTTCCTCCCCAAGCCTGGCTGGGGAGCTTCTCACTAGGCCCACGTAGGCATGTTGGACTAGTGTTTTCTGTACTGGTGCCTCGGACTCCAAAGGCATGTAGAAGTATAGCCTTTTGGCTCTTTTAGGGGCTTACTTTGGGCCATTATAGTTTTGGTGTCCAAGCGACTATAGGATACTGTCCGGTCGCACCTTGACTTTTTCCCTACCTAGTAAAGCTAGGTATTCGACAGGGAATTCTGAAGGTCACCAAGGGAAAAGAGGGGCGTAGAGCGACCCAAACCCCCGAACTTTCAAACCCCACCGATGCCAAAAGAGCTGGGCTTGTGCCCATTGTTGACTTAAAGAACTTCTATATACAACTTACTTCACCCCAATCATAAGGGACCTGACAGCAGTATTCTCTACAACTATGCGCACGTGTTACCCACTCCATACCTGTAGGCTCGTCCGTTCAGAATCGCTTCATCCAGGACGCATGCATCACACCTTCAAGACTTAAACCCCTGAATCCAAACACCCAGCGCTCAACATTAAAAAATCTTCAAACCAAACCAATGCCATTCCGT
Source organism: Symbiodinium pilosum (assembly GCA_905231905.1). Classification (NCBI taxonomy): domain Eukaryota; class Dinophyceae; order Suessiales; family Symbiodiniaceae; genus Symbiodinium; species Symbiodinium pilosum. Next base: position 151,874 of record CAJNIZ010001669.1, read on the forward strand.
GACCTTCTTGGCTTCGTCGGCTGCTCCGGGTGGAACCAGCCTCATGTGCGCCATTTACGCTACGGGGTTTAGGAATGTGTGGTGTATTGGTGTGGGGTTCAAGGATTAGGGCTTAGGGAATTAGGGCTTAGGGATCGAGGATTTAGGGCTTATGGCTTACGAGTGTTGGGGTCCAGGTTCAGTTGGGGTTGTGCGTGGCAAAATTTGCAAGATTGTTCACCTAAGATGATACGTGGGTGTTTGAACACAAGAGTGCTTCTTGAAATCCTGGAGATATATCGGGGCTATGATAGATGGTTCTCATGCTTGTTATAGGGAACATGACAATTTGTAGTGAGTGGTATATAAACCCCTAAACCCCAACCCCAAAACCCTCATCCCGAAACCCTATGATCCCTAAACCCTAATCCCTAAACCCTATCATTCGTAGACCTTGCACACTGGTTGACATTGCAGGCTTGCCGGATGTCTCTCAAAAGTTCCATAACCGGAAGGTCTCAGCGACGTAGTAAGTGGGTTGATAATGGGGCTAAGAGGCTTGTTACAGAGCTTCTAGGGGTTGCGTAAACCCTAGATTTTAAACCCGAAGCCCCCTACTACGTCCCACCTTAGTTTCCGAGTAAATGCCTCTAAGGGATTCTTCCAGCAAAAGCCATGACCTTTTGATGAATTACCACGATCCACACACTACCCTCCAATAGGGTCTGCGTAGGTCCCTGAGCTATAGTGGAAACTCCTAGTATGCCCCTTGATAACCCCTATAGTAGTCCCCTAAACAATCCCCGATATAACCTCCTTTAAGGAGTTTAGACTTTTGTTCATATAGAGGTACTTAGGCTTGGGGGCTCTAAGTGCACGGGGAGCCTATTCTGCGCTGTAGCCGCTTGAAACCCCTTAAGTTCGATAATTCAGAGCGGAAAGCCACGTGAGGCGGCTCAGGGCCCATACCCGTACTCCCAATGAGCCACTTTTGTCGTATACAGGAGTCTCTTAAAACAGGGGGCCCCCATGGGCCGTAGAATCTATCAATGTTGGATGGAATTTGCCACCCAGTAGCCTCAGAGCCTTGCGATGGCTGACGACTCGGGACCTTGGAATTTGCTGCATGGTTAGCAGTCCCGGTCACTGACTGTCTCGAAGTCTCCGAAATGCAGTTTGAGTTTGGCCTTGAATTCGGAGATTTCCCGCTGGGCTGCCTTGAGACTGCTGACGTCAGCGATGTCGTCCGCTGCATCGAAGCAGTCGATTTATGGTGGTCCCACCAATTACAGGGACTGTTTGGACAAATTCCCCTATCCACTAATTGCAGGGGAACTCCTACACAAACGTAGAAACTTGTGGTTACAGATAGGAGCAGCTAGAGGTTCCCCAATAGACCACACACTAATAGAAGGCACCCCACAGAAAGAGAATCTAAACTCCACACCCCCATTGTTTTGAGAAAATGGTTTCCTGCACAATTTCGTGAAAGGGCCATGCTGATCATCTCCCCTATCGCTGAAATTACCCATGAAGCTGACTAGCGTCATGGACAAGAACGAACTTCCTCTATCATCCTCATTGTGCCCCTTTGCAATCACGAGACCCTAAACAGCCTTGGTGTCACTTGTAGTACAGCACTACAGCACCTCATAACTTCAGATACCAAAAGCAGTTTCATAAATGGGGTACCCCGACACAGCCCCCAATATACTATAATCCTTATTATGTGGACCAAAAAACGCACACTTAATTTCCAGAAACACCCAAATGGAACCACAGTTTTGGAAGCCAGCCAAGCGGAGGCTTTAGGCCCTTTAGGTCCGTGGCAGTTTGCGGCCGCCCATTGGTGACAACAGCCTTAGACCTGGCAATGCTGGGTGTATTGGGGATAATGGAAAAGATAATGGAAACTACTACTTAGGGTTTGGGGTTGGCCTTTCTTGACAAATTCTAGGCATATAGGGTATACATGAAACTGATAAGGCCAAAAATACATACCCCAAAGGCCAACCCAGTTAGGGTTCCTTGGTAGCTACAAGTAGGGTTGTAAACGCCCCAGACAGGGCTTTATGATTAGTCGCAACTATACTGTAAGGGTTACAGCTATAATTGCCCTACTCCTAACTTGGTTGGCCTCTGGAGTCCTTTGAAAAATGATAGTCTTATAAAAGCAATCGGGGAAAATATCTAAACATCCCAAGGGCCAACCCAGGTAATCGTGGGTACCCACGAGCCCATGCGGTTCGAGGTTAGATTCAACATGTTCAGGTAGTTTCAGCAGTGCTGTCTGCAGGTACCAGAGAGTCTCGACCAGGAGGCGGCAGCAATCCAAAGATCCAAGAAAAGAGCCTAAATCGTCAACTGCAAACGCAGTTTGGGAGTCATCTAGGCCTCATTTCAGGGCGGGGAGAGATTCACTAAGTAAACGGAATGAAGAATCATAGAAACGTCATACGTTCCCTACATGAGTAGCTTTTTTGGGGTGGTTAAACCCAGTAAGATTATATTCCTTATAGAAAATACTATACCCCAAAAGGAGGATATAATCTTACTGCATAATGAGTACCATAGTATCCCCAAATAAAATACTACTCACATGTTGCCACATTCCATCTCCTTTGCCATGCTGGGTTAATTACCAAAGTTAGGTAACACCTGTTATTCACTGTATATATATATACACATATTGTGGTAGCTTGATTTAAGATCCTTGACAGCAATCCAGTATAGGCAAGCAAAAGGAGCGCCTACATCCCTAAAGCTAAACCGGCTGAATCCAAAACCCACTAAACTCTAAACCTTAAACCCCCGAAACCCTAAGCCGTTAACCCCCCCAAAAAATTGGTCTAAATCTTAACACCCCGAAACCCTAAGCCCCTAACCCCCCCCCAAAAAAAATTGGGGGTCCCGGCATCCCGGACAGGTCCGCCGAGTTGGCGGTACTGCGCCGCACGGCACGGCCGAAGGCGCCAGGAGCTGTGCAGGCAGAGCCTCCGTGTGGCGGGGTGGGTTCAGGTTTTTTGGGTTTATAAGGTTTTTAGGGTTTCTAGGGCTTAGGTTTTTTAGGGTGACCGAGTTTAGGGTTCAGGGTTCTGAGGGTCATAATCAAGGTTGCTAAGGACATGCGGGACATGAGGGTCTAGGGCTTTGGCTTAGACGTTATTCAGGGTTTAGGTTTGGAGGTTTAGGGTGTAGATTACAGGAGTTCAGCGATTAAGTTTTGGGGATCAGCGCTTATAGTTGTTTAGGGTCTAGGAGCCTCCGGAAAGAGAGACACTGTGGAGAAGCAGGCCTTGCTTTAGAGATACAGCATGGACATAAGATCCTGCCTACTCGCATGTTCAGGGCTAGTGGATTTCAGTGTGTGCTGTTTTGTTAGGTAGCCTATGTTCTGGAGCTCCCCATTCTCAATGAGTGGGTCTCACGCTAGGCCTGTTTTCCTAGCTTCATGATGTACTGCAAAGAAGGGCTCAAGGAAGAGCTGGTTCTCGGGCAAGCTGTCGGGATTCCGACTAGTAACTAGAGCAGCTTCTTGAATGAACTTGCATGGGCTGCAGTTCCTTCCAAGCTTTCGCCACTCGACGAAGTGCTGAGAAGAGGAGCTAAGGGACAGACCGGCCGGTTACCGGTTTGGGGTGTAGGGTCTAGGGTATGAGGGTGTAGGGTTTAGCGTGCAGGGCTTAGAACATGTGACTGACTTTCAGCTTCGCACTGTGAAGATCCAACGCCTAACCCCAAAACGATCCAGTCAATATAGCCCTCCTTGTAGTGGCCCAAATGGGAACACAGTTTTGAAAGACCACTATATGGGGCTGCTTGGCCGAAGTCCAGTCAAGCACTATACTCCCGTACGCTACTGGAGCTCGTTCCAAGTCTGGTTCAAGGGTGCGACATCCCCCATCTTAACCCTCATCCAGAAAACTAAGTTTAAAACTGCTGACCACCTTCGCTGGGTAGCACTTCTGAGAGCCCGGAAAATCGTCATGAACAGGTCCCTGGACAACACAAGAAGAGAAATTTATACTCGCTTCAGACTGCTCTGGAACACAACTCCTAACATAAGACCCTCATCCCCTCGCTTATATGTGGCCTGGGCGACTTCCACTTCGTGGTCGCCTGCAGACATGCCGGAAAATCCCTCCCCACAACAACAGCATACGCACATGGCGTTGAGGAGTATCCATGTTCTACATGTGACACCCAGGGGGCTCTCACCTTCCAAGATATCATATGTTAATATGAAAGGTCTTAATGCTCCGTGTCATGCTTTACAGGTGATACAGGATCCACTATCAGGATGAAGCATCTGACATGGAAAGGGGTTGATCCCAACAGCAGTAACTTTGAGCCTTTAACACCAGCATGACCCAGTGCCTGCGAGTTGAGGTCTAGGGTTCAAAGGTGATCAGAATTAGATGAAGTAATCATACACGAACACGCGCAGGAAGAATGCACATACCCGCGCTTCTGGGGGCGCTTTGGAGAACTCAGGGGCCCGGGCAGGTTCGGGGGTCCTAAAATAATCAAACTTTAGTGGCGTACTTCTCAACTAGCTGCAACTATGACCTTGAACCCTCCGCATTCACACAACGCCGCCCGATCTGTCCTATCTGAGGACAAGTAGCACATGCAAGCCAAAACCGTAGATGCCTGCCTGCACGTAAGAGTTAATCAACCGTAAGTGTGCGCAGTGCCGGGGCGAGGTTTCATTCAACCACTTTGTCTCCAACTGCTGCTGGCAACTCCGGCCACAGACCGGTAAGACAATGTGGGAGCCGCCACAACAAACATACCCACCCCCATGACCCCTTGTAATCCTCCACAGGTACCCCTGTTTGGATGGACAAAACCCAGATCCCAATTACTGCTAGATACATCTGAAGCAGTCCTGGGTTTCTGGCTTTGGGTGAAGATGTTCGGTCCATGTCCATAAGTTCCAATACCCACATCATCTTACATATCCCTCAGTACGAACCCTACATAATCTCCATAACCGCTTCATGATATGCTGTTGGCATCCTGGATCGCCACTTCTTGTAAAACACCACATCGAGGTCATGAAGGCCAATTGGGAAGTAGCAGTTCACACCTATAATATACACCCCCTGAAAACCCTAAACCCTGTTACCCCATATAAACATATATGATCCTTGTAAGCCCTAGAAACCCTAAACTCTAAAGCCTACATAAACCTATGTAACCCCTGCATAATACCTAGACACCCGAAACCCTAAACCGATGTAAACCTATATGAACCCTAAATAATCTCTGGAGACCCTAACCCCTGTATAAACCCACATAAGCCCCGTATGACCCTAGACCCTAAACCCTACATAAACTCATATTATGATTCCTGCACAACCCCTTGAAACCCTAAACCCTACAAAAACCCATATAACCCCCCTGTATACACACCCTGTATAGACCCTAAACCCTACATACACTTATAAAACCCCTGCATAAGCCCGAGAAACCCCCTTTCAAGGGACCTGACTCTGTCCGAGGCCTCGCAGATGGCAGCGACACACGCGGCGGGGAGTTGGATACCTCGCTTCGCCGCGCGTACCTGAGGTTAGGGTTTTAGGATTTGGTTCCTTAGGGTTTAGAGTTTAGGGTCTGGGGTTTTAGGCTTTACGTGGGGTTTAGGGCTAGAAGTTGGGTTGTAGCGTTTAGGGTTTAGGGATACATGATTACAGAAGGGTTACATATGGTTGTAATATAGTATGGACAGTCTACAGGGAATATGTACGGATTGTGTACGGTTGCGGGGTATTACCCCCTCCGCATAATGGAGGATAAAACGGAAGAGAACATGGAAGACAAAATGCAAGCTGGTCTTAGGAGGGCTTGTATGACCATAATCCCTTTAAAGCAGTTTAGACTACAGCTCATGTAGTAGCGGCGCATGTGACACCTCATGGCAAAATTGTGGGTTCAGGGTTGAGACTTCAGAGGTTTACAGGTCAAAGGTTCAGCGTCAAAGCCCTAAACCCCTAAACCCTTAACTAGGATTCAGGGTGTAGGAGGGTCAGGCTTTCTTGGGTTCAAGGTTCAGGGTTCAGAGTCTAGTTCATGAAAAAATGACCTATAGTCTAGACTCCTAGTATCCCCCTTCCATAATATAGGGTTTAGGGTTTAGGGCTTAGAGTGTAAACTCCTAGTGTCCCCCTTAATAACCAATATACTACTCCCCTATATAATCCCTTATACGACCCCTTTAAGGCATTTAGACTATAGCTCAATGTACCCTGTCCTGTCCATGAGGGATGTAGCAAACTTCCAGCAGCCTCATGGGGCGAGGCGAACGCTCCATCGTTTTGCGGGGCTGTTCGGGCTTTAGGGTTTAGGGTTTAAGCTTTAGGGCTTTAGGGTTTAGGGTTTAGGCTTTAGGGCTTTAGGGTTTAGGCTTTAGGGCTTTAGGGTTTAGGCTTTAGGGCTTTAGTGTTTGGAGCTTTAGGGTTAGGGAGTTGACATGCATTCCCTTGATCTATGTGTTTCCTCCACGGGTAATCGGGTAATGCCAGCCGGCTTTTGAGACCTCAGTACTGAACTAAGGCCTGAGGGCTTTTAGGCTGACGGGTCTACACCGGTCCAGGATTCAACATAACCGCGGCACTTTGGGCGTAGGGATCGAGATCGGCACCAAAATTCCTGGATGGAAACAAGTACCCCTTCTACCATGCAAACTTTGTCTCAAAGAAGCGGTTCTGTCTCGTTCTTGGGCAGTTGCTAAAAGTAGGACCTCAGGAGTATGTACTGTTAGGGGGTGGGGGGGCAAGGTGTTGTTGATCCCCTCTTCTAATAATGACCATGAATTCTCTAACACAAAAAAGCCCAGACTCGTAATCACAAGTACCCTCATGTAGTGCCATCAGATATTGATGATGCAAATTTGGTTTTCATGAGATAACGTTGGAATTCTCCTTGCTTGCACATTATCCGTTAGAGTTGGAACCATGGCACAGCCCGAAACCTATAATCCTAAACCCTAATCCGTTGAGCCCTAAACCCCCAACCCCTAAATCCTGAACCTCTAACCCTAGCCCCTGGCGCACTGCACCACAGATTGCCTGCCAGGCCATAAGTTTTCCAGGTCCGCGAGCCAAACGTCCTCTGCCGAACGCTCATGGGTTTCCCTGCTACCTAAGGTTAGAAGTATGGGCCCCTAATATGGGCCCTTGGGCCTTTTTAGGGACCCTTAAGGGTACATATAGGGTATATAGTAGGTATATAAGGATCCAAGGGGTAACGGCCCATAATAGGGGCCCATGGTTTCAACCTTAGATGCTACCCCCGCAATACCACCCCCCCCTAAGATCCCCTTCTTAAACCCTAAACGCATATTTGACCTTGATACAGGGGGAACGCATACAGGGGTGTGGCAGAGCCCATGACTGTAGGGTTGGCAGGCGTCTATACCCTGAACTCTAACACAACGTCTTGAACCAAAGGTTTGTGAAGGGTTTAAGACGTTTTAGGATTACTTATCCCTTAACCCTACTACCCTGAACATTACACTTTACACTAATTAGAAGGAATTACTGGGTTGCTTGCTGTTAGGGAACTTTAATAAATTTACCATAGGATGGCTACAAAGGGACTATATAAGGATGTATGATATAGGGTTTAGGGTTTGGGGCTTAAGTTACCATAGTATAGGTAGATAGTAAATAGTGGGGTGTCCTTGTTATTGTAACTTAGTCTAAGTTCCTTATCAACAGCCCAAGAGCATTATGGGGGTAGTATTGTAGAGATGCATTCCCCCACTCCACTCTAAGCAACTGTAAGGTTCAGCGTGAAAGGGTGCGGCTTCAAGGCGATGGATCAACGTTCAAATTTGAGCTTATGTCAGGTCTGAGGCCCTAAGCTCCAGATGAAATCCTACGAACTGCCTGAATCCAGTTTATAGATAGGTATGTGTATATATATATATTCACAAACATAGAGTACACCCCCAGAATAGAGACTCTTAACCCTAAACCCTGAACCCTAACAGCCTAGACCATATTGTCGAAGCTTCATGCTTCGGCAAGCTTTGATGCTAAGGAAACCTTGATACTAGTTTAGGGTTTTGGGCTTAAGGGTTAGGAATTAGGGCACCTTGATGTGCCCTGCACAATGGTGATGTCTTTCATCTCCAGCGTCCAGCTTTGCGGGTATTATGTTGTGTTGTGGCGGTTTTGATGTAGTCTTCTAAAATATAAATGTCGTACAGGAAGAAGTATTAATGATACGATCACAAGCAGCAATAGGAGCAGGAGCCGGAGCAGGAGCTTGTAGTGTGTCAGATGTGATGGTATTCGATTGGACGGCTGGAGAAAGCTGTGTCGGAAATCAACTTGCAGTAGCTGGGGATGTTGAAGATTCGTTGCTTGGTAATGGGAACGTTGTGATGGGTGTGTAAGGGCGCACGTAGACAATAGACGTCATGTGTCGACAAATGTGCAATTTCGTGGCACATCAGGGCAGCCCATGCCTTTTGCAAAGCAGCACAAGCAGGCATAATTGCTGACGTTCGCACGCGCGCAACATGCTGCAAAGGACAACAATTGTGCCCAAGTGCACGATGTTTCCTGCTTTTCATAGCTTTTGCTACCTTACATCCTGATTTAAGAAGCCCCGTTACTGACACACCAAGGAGAGATGACAGGTTCAGCGGCGGGGTCATAGCTCTAAAAGTTGCAATCTGCCCTCCTCCTACTTTTCTGACGATCATTCACCTCTACTGCTGCAGCATTGGAGGCAGCAATTGTGTTGTAGTGGTGGTCATAGCATTAGCAGTATGAGTAGCAGTTGCAGACGCAGTAGGAGGAGCAGCAGGAGCGGCAATGGTAGGAGGAGGAGGAGTCATAGCGATAACAATCGGAAGAGGATGAGCCTTGCCTCGTGGCGGCGGCAGCAGTAGCTGCAGCAACAGCAAATGAGCGTAGAAGTGGCCATAAGGCTGCCAGGTTTGAGTAACCGATATCCTACTTATCCCCCTTTCGGGTACCTTTTCAGACACACAACCTACATTATATCCCCATATCGCGGCATCATTTTTATTTCTTTAACAGCAATCCAGATAACCGGCATGATAACTCAGGCCTTCCCCCGTACAGTAGCAACTACCACAGAAACAAAGAGGAGTTGTAATAGCTCCTGAACAACACCTCTGCAGGGATAGTTACTCTACTCTAAGGTGGAGTGACCCATGATCCATGGAGCCCAATACCCTTTACTTTAAATATTCCAAAAAACCAAAGCAGGGATCCTAGCGTCATGTAAAGTACCTACACCCTCCAATGTAATTCCTTTTTTGGGTTTGGTATGGCTTTTTGGTTAAGAGTTTTATTAGGGTTACCAAAAAGGTACTACCTTGGAGGGTCTAGGTAGGTTTAGAGTTTAGGGTTTAGGGTTGGGCTCTGAGGGTTTAGGAATCTATTCTCTAAACAAGGTATACCTCGGGGTGACCTAACCATCCCCCTCTATACTACCTCCCCCCGCCAGGTGCCACTATATTTCGGCTTATTCAAAATTCATAAAGGCGCATTAAGGGGGAACCTTACGGAAGAAGGGCTGTATAGGTGAGAACCCATCATAAACCTATAGACCCTAAGCCCTATGCATCCGTATATGATCCTTGTATACTCCTACGGTGGAGGGACGCCCACCTTAGGGAGGTTACAATTTTTTATAAGCAGCATGTTATAACTGGTTTATAACCCACTTGCAAGTGGGTTAGAAGTTGTCTAAGGTACTTAGAAGCTTTTTTAGAGTTACAGGAGTTATATTCATTTATACAGATGTATAAACATTTATGATTCATGTTAAGTTTAGTTATGTCATGTTAAGTCATGTTAAGTTTCTTGCACCGCTTCAGCCATTTTCTTATAAATATTTATAAGTATTTATAAGTATTTAGGATCTGAACCTTAGAAAAACTTAGCAAGACTTAGCTTTTGGATGTCGAAATTTGTTTTCGTTTGTTTACATGGCGATTTTCGTAAGTTTTTCTACATTTGTTTGCGTCGAACTCGCTTTCGAGCCAGTTTATGATTCAGCTGCAGTCCGGGAGCATTTTATGCGGCATTGGCCGCATCCGAGATGACGAGGTTCGGTATGTTGTTGGCGGGAGCGGCAGTCGCCGCTGCTACATGGCAGCGGGCAGGTATAGTCGAACTCCACGAGCCCGGCGATGGCGGAAGTGCCGGCCTCTTTGGGGCGGCCCATGGGGCGGAATTAGGCGGTATTTTTTGGTATTGGCCTTCTGCGGACGAGGCCCCGAAGGGCGGTATTGGGCGGTATTTTTTGGTATTGGCCTGTCCCGGGTGGGGCCCGGAAGGGGCGGTATTGGGCGGTATTTTTTGGTATTGGCCTTCTTCGGCCGGTCTCGACGTGCTATCGGCTTTTTTTTGGGATTTTGTGAATTTACGTGTGGTGTTGGCATTTTTTTTGAGGGGAAAGGGAGGGAGAAGGGAGCCTGGGGGAGGGGGGGGACTGGAGTCCTGACCCTAAGCCCTCGAGCCAAGACCTTAGAAACCCTGCAAGACTGGAGCGGCAACAGCCGCTGAGGCACGCTGCACTATCAAAAAGCGGCCCTGGCCGCTTGCGAAAACGAGTTCGACGCAAATTTTAACATAGAAAGAAAACATCCAAAATCACACTAGAATAAACTTAGCTGAACTTAGCCGGACTGAGCAAACTTGGCCCTAAGTACTTATAAGTATTTATAAGTGCTTATAAATCATGAGAAAAATCGTAAAGCTAAGTCATGTTAAGTCATGTTGAGTTATGTTAAATCATGCTAAATTATGTTACCGCAATCTAACCTCGCTAAGTACTTATAAGTGTCTATGACCTCCCTAAGCTGGGCGTCCCTCCACCGGAGATATCCTAACCCTGAACTCTCTCAGCCCTGAACCCGAACGATTGGGCTCTTTCAGTTGACTAGAACATCCACTGCAAGCTCGGCCTTCATCGAGGGAGGCTCATCAAGTCTGTGCAGCAACGCATCCTGCGCACAAACTTCTTCCCATGGTAGGTCGTGAAAGCTATGGTCCTTTTCAGGGGTACCCTAAATACTCGGAGCCGTATTATGATGTCGGCCCCAAAAGGGGTCATACTTTTGACAATCCCTCAGATGGGTTCCTACCTCTTGGGTACTAATAAGTGCATTCCTTGGTGTTAAGGTGCTACAGAGTTCCATAGGGGTTTGGCATGAACGCTGTGAAATAGACTTGACCGTCTCTTTTTACCTAGGCAGGGGTCCTAAGTACCCGTCTATATGGAACACTTCACTAAACCAAACTATAAGGGAAGTTCCTACTACGGAAACAATACTTCGTACCTTGTAGATCTTGTAGGTACTTTGGACTCTTGGGCCCAGCTGCTCTAGACTTCTGAGGGGCCCCTGTTTGCAGAGGGGTGCTTAGCTAGGCAAACGCGTGCAAAGCGATAGCCATCTGCAAATAACAAGGAGGTCTTAGACATTAGGGCTGCCTCAGATACTGCCTTGCTCGCCTTCACGATGACAGGGCTGCTGGATGACTCTTTACTTTTGCTCTTCTTCCTGCAGGAGGCAACATAGAAAGCCAAGCAACCAACCGAAATTGATCTGATGCGCCCTCTTGTTTCGTGCTTTTCCTTTCTGATGCTGCTGCTACCTTCAGTACAACACAACAATCAAAGGGTGTGACATAATCCCAGGTTGATGCGGGTGTTTTTCTGTTTGCTTCAGTGGGTCGGAAGAAGCGAACAGGATATCGTCCTGTCCTTCCAACACTCAAGTCTAAGCTCCTAGTATCCCTCCTACTAACCACCATTAATACTCCCCTTTCTGTCGCCTATAAACCCCCTTAAAGAGTTTGGGCTATAGGTCATATGGGGTGTACACATTGTAGGTTTAGGGTTTAGGCAGGATTCGAATTTTGATGACATGGTCCGTAAAGGAGATCTGAGTTTGTGGGAAGCTGCTACTATCACACAAGCCTAGAGGTAGACCGGACATCCCTAAACCCTAAGCGCGGTGCTCCAAACAAAGCACTAGACCCTAAAACCTAAATCTCCACGCACCCGGACAAGAAAACACCCGGACCCAAACCTATGTCAAAGCAGACCACCTTTTGAAGACACCCCTGAACCCTTTCAGGCCACATACCCCCCGCAAACCCACAACCCCAGAGCGCCATAGAGGCTACACCCCAAAACCCCCGGTCCTTAAAGGGGAGCGCGAGAGTGGATTTTGCTAATCCTCGTACACCCATCGTATAGCCCTTACCATGGTACTTAATGTGCTTATATTCACTCCCCCCAACCGCCTTTCAAAAACTGGGTCCCACAAAGCTTCACAACGCCTGGTCGATCTGCCCTTCGCGCTCCAAGTCCAAAGCGCCAAAGAGGGCCTTTTTCGAGGCTTCAGGGTTCAGAGATTATAGGGTTTAGCGTTTAGGGTTTAAATCCTCAACCTTTAGGGCTTAGGACTCAAGTATATAGGGTTCAGTGCTTACTTGGAGGCCCTGGGAAATTATAACCCAATTACACCTGGGTCCCCCTCTCCTCTTATGGTTATGCTTAGGTTATAAGTACCAGCTATACTTGGGTTGTAAGTTGTAATTACCCCGAACCTTCACGTAGGGTCTAGGGCTTCGGGCTCGGGTTTGGCGAGCAGGGTTGGGGTCTTAAGTTTAGGGCAGGGAGTCAAAAGCCTTCATGGAGGCCACTATATCACATAAGGCCAAGAGTTTAGAAGTACGGTCTAGGGTTTGGGGATTGGGCTCTAGAAGTTCCAGGATTGAGATTTAGTGCTAAAAGGGGTTTAGCGATTTGGGTTTGCCGATGATGGCGTGGGTCATAGGGTCTTTAAACAGACGTTTTCTTCCCAAGGCATGCTGCATAACGGCTGAGACAGTCTCGGCACATCGCTCGGCAATGCTGCCAAGACTTGCGGCTGACAAAACCGGTTTTGTGTTTGTCCCTGAACCCTAAATTATAACTAATCCTCAATAAGGCCCATCTTACCTGGACCTCCCTGCAGCTTTCCAAGGTCTCATATGGTCTCCTATCATGGGAAACCCATATATGAAGTTCTGTCGGGATTTCCTGAACTTGGCTCTTTGAAACGGTTTGCAGTTCCAGTCGCCAGGACTCTTTCCTAGGGGATGTAGCGATGCATGTTGGAGATGCAGAGCGGGCAACACATCCGTTAATGGCCCAAGCAGGACGGACATTCAGCATCTCGCCTGTACCCTCAGTCCCTGAACTTTTGGGAACATTTACAGAGGTTTAAGGAACCCCCCAACCCCCCCTTTCGGCCTCTTGCAACCTCTATACCCAAGAAAACCCGTGCATCCGGCTGACATCAAAGCTTTGATGAACAGTTTGAAAATGTTCATGAACTAATTACACAAGTTATCAAATTACTATGGCCATTGGTATCAAGTCCTTGGCACAATCGAAGTCATACCACGGTTCTGACTACAGCCGAAAATCACAGGCCTACACCCTTATACCAAAAACCCTTATGTAAGTCTTGCAAGTCCTCCCTTTCCAAATCCCACATCCACAAATCCAAATCCTCGCTACAGCTTCAGTCGTTCCTTCGTAGAGTACCAGTTACCACTAAACGTGGCAGTAGTCATAATGCCCCTGAATAAAAGGCACCTTTATGGACAGTTACTGTGAGGGGGAATGACCCAAACTACAACCTTCAACCCGCAAAACCCTGAACCCTATACCCTAGATCCTGAGTTGGCCCCTAAAACCTTGTGAACAATGCTCGAAGAATTGGTCCCCTATGAAAGCCATTAGGGAAAAATGAAGCATCCTAGGGGCCTACCCAGGATCTCAAGAATTTCAGGCTTGTACCCCTAGGGTTGTACCCCTGGGTTTGGGGATCCGTTTAAGGGACCCTATAGGGGCCTGCAATATCTCGTATAAAGGCTCTATTAGGACCATGCTGAGGGAACCTTGCAGGGGTACGACCTTATCTGTACAAACCAGGAAAGCTCGAAAACCCTAAGTCCTGAACCCTAAAACCCTTGAACCCGCCACACCCTGAAACATAATCTTAAACCCTAAACCTTAAAACCCTACAGCCCTAAAACCCTACAACCATAAACCCTTCCAATGAACCTGAATTCCTTGCGTTTTCAGGCCACTGCCAGGTTTGGGGCTTAGGGTTCACCGACGTTTTACCAATACAACATCTGACTTTCACAGAAGAACCTGATCTGCAAATGAACTCAAAAGAATTCAGGATGTTGTCAAGACCCCTTAACCCTTGTAGACTCTTAACTTTCACGCCCAAAGCTCTACACCTCCAAACCCTGGGATCCTCTGCTTGAGGCGCAGTAAACCCTGAAAGCCAACAACCCTGCCAGGATCCTCCGAGTACAGGTAATTGGGGCTATCGTCCCCCTTAAGTAGAAAGAACATGGGATATATGGGGATCTTATTATCATATACCAAAAGCCATATTCTATCTACTTACGGGGGACTATATATGGCCTCGTAAGTGGGTACTTAGGCCTGAATAGGGGGTAGTTGGAGGGTCCAGGCAAGCACAACACCTTAAACCCTAAACCCCCTTCCAAAGCACCTGGGCGACCATGTTCAGCTCCAGACCCCTCTCGTTTCAGGGTTTAGGGGTTGGGACGCTCAATCCTACCACTCACAGGGAATTAGTACTAGCCGTGGTAGTAAAAGGGTTGGTGCTTTAGACTTATGGGTTGGGGTGGGGATTTGGGGCTTGGGATATCGTGCTTAACGTTTCCTGCAGCAAGCACGTCCCGGGCGTCTCCGTTCTGGAATAAGAAACCTAGCCAAGCCATTCAAAATGAGCCTTTCATTGCCTTTCTGTACTCCGGGTACTGCGTTTTGTAAGAAGAGGTAGATGCAACGGAAATTCATGCCTCGTGATGTACGGCTTAATTATAGCATATACAGTCAAGGGTGTCCATCAAAGTTCATGGTTTAGGGCAAAACGCTCCACCTGCTTCTGTTATTGGATGCATTAAATTACTTCCTCCCACAATACTATTATATAGCATATTCAACATGCCCCCCAACGAAATACCCTCTGCCCTGGTAGACCTAGTTTCTTGGGCTTGCCTTATGGTCGGGGAAAGGTGGTTAATGTTGAGGAAAAGGATCTTGTGGAGCTCTGCGAACTTCTTAAAGCCTGCCCAACTAGCTGGCGCCCAAAATTCAGAGGTTTAGTTCTATTAGGTTTTAGGGTTAAGGTTGGACTAGGCCTAATTACTTTCTACCTAAAGGTGTTTTGATCCTTTTGTGTCACTTCCTGATGCGCCTGAAACAATAAAGCGACGGTGACATGTCCTAAAACAATGATGGGGCTCTATGCGGCTGTGCCTCCCACTCAGGATCCCTTTATGTACTTTCCAAACTGCAGAGTGCTGACTGGGAATTAGCTTGAGAAACTTTCTCAAGCGTCCACCCCACCCCACCCAAAGAAGGAATGGTGCATTGATTTCTGATGGGCAAAAAAGGTTTGGGGTTTAGGCTCTGGGAGTTTTTGGGGCTATATGATTTAACGTTTGACGCTTGAGTCCCAAATTTCCCCTACTGAGGAGTCGCTGATCCGATACCCTGATTCCTAGAACACAAGACCCTATAGCTGAAACCAGTTCTGCATCCAAAATGAAATGTCAAAGTTGCTGCAAACAGCGCCATTTGCACAACATTAAGCCGTCAAGGCTTCCCCAGCTAAAGCCTACGTAGTCTCAATACTTCTGACAGAAGACGACCTTCTTCCGTGTAAACCAAATGTGGGGTGCGCAACCCTGAACCCCAAACTCAGGGCGTCCGAAGATTTGACCTCCAACTCTGAAACACCAAACTGATACGCAACCGATGAGTGGGCCTTAAGCCTAAAAAGTCGGTGAGGAAGTGATTCCTGGGCACAAATCTTGTGAAACGCCTTGGGTTGAGTAAGGGCCAAGGAAGTAGCGGGGCTGTCTAGGCCAGGAGCCTACTTCTTTTCGAAGGACCTCGAAACTGCCTGAAGGTTCGGGAAGAAACTGGTAAAGGGTCATTTTGCTTGCTGTAGGGTTATGATGACAAATCATCCACTAATCGATCTACTCCCACGGTCTTGGAGGGCACGATGCCGTTTCCTCCCCTCACCGTACTTGAGGCTGGGCAAACTGGAACCATGTGAGTGATTGTAGGCTTTTGGTCGGAAGTCCTCGGTAATTGAAACCCAATAAAGTCTGTAATTATTCACAACTTGACGAGAAGCGCCCTCAGTCACCTATGTAGTAATGTGGCTCGTATTGACTTATAAGTGCCAGTTTTACTTTGGGTATAACTACCCTGAACCTCCAAGTGCCTTCTCAACTTGACAGGCGCTGCACCTGCTTTACAGCATGCGTTGTGTGTCGAATACAGTGGAGTTTGTCAACAAAATCCCCATACGCAAACAAATTTAAAACAACTATGCATGTGAGTTATGTGAGTCAGAGTCTGTAGGAGCCGTATAACGGTTGTAAGGGAATGCGACTAGTGACCTTTCAAGTTCCTGTAGTATCTTGGCTATACTCTAAAAGACAATTCTTCAACCCAGAATGCAAAAACATGTAGCCTTCAGGGCTTAAAGCTCAACAACTGAGGCATTCGGTGAGCAGAGCATAACTGTAACCACGAGCTTTTATACCCGAGGACCCAGTGAAGGACCGATCTAGACTCTAGGCACTCGGACTCTACCAAGGGTAGCTTGCGTGGCTGAAGGAAAACTGAACCTAAGGGTCTGTGCAAGACTAAGACTTGTAGTTTGGGTTGTCTTTTGCAGCGCCCTCACTTGGAGGTGTTTGTTTCGTCGTTTTGCGCTGCTTGTTACATTCTTTCTACGCTCAACTCAACAGCCCAGCGCTAAAGCCGAAACCCCAACCGTAAAACCCGAGCCCTCCCCCAATTCTCAAAAAACTTAAGCACTAAACATATCTGCTTTCAAGTGTCATCTCATGACGCGACACCCAGGAGCCTGGCTGTGGACATATATAAGGCTTTCAGGGTTTAGGGTTTAGGGTTTAGGGTTACCTTCGAGATGGTATTGGAGACTTATAGTAAGCATTGTACTTACAATCCTTGTAAGAGCCAGATAGTAAGCCCAGCTATCCCAATTGCTAAGCTACTCACGAAGTTCCCGTGAACCTCCAAGTAGCGGTTGAGATCATGAGTATCTTTTTAATTGCTCCTTCCACCTGCACCAATCGAAAGACCATGAGTTCTGTGCCAACTGTTTTTGTTAAACAGGGTCCCACCATGTCCCACCCTATGTACTCCCCGATGAAAGGGTCTTCATGATGGGCATCCAGACGCGCAAAGGCCTACTGTTCGAGGAACTCCCTCATTCGGACCCGCGATGGAGGTCACCATGTTTTTCCATGTATACCGCCTACAACTCACAAGAAAGCAACTTCCACGCCGAATGTCTTCGTTCCGTCGCTTGATGCCCAAAACCCTCAAACCCTGAATGAGCCATAGTCTATACTCCGAGTATTCCTCTTAATAACCCCTACAGTAGTCCCCTATAAAATCCCCTATATAACCCCCTTTGAGGATTGTAGACCCTAAGCCCTAAACCCTATATTACCCCGTTAAAGGAATTTAGACTACAGCTCAAATCATTATCCGAAGCCCTGTCCTCAACCTGCACCTTGAGATTGAATGCGCAAAGAATCCCAAACACCAAAACCAGTTTAGGGATTAGGGCGTAGAGCCCATTTTCTTAAATTGAGGAATGCACGTTACGTGATAATTGGACTCTGTGATTTGAGGCTTATTCTTTAATTGAGGGGCTTTGGGCTTCTCTAAACCCTAACCTAATCCCTAGACCCTGAAACCCTACACCCTAAACCGCGGAAAGCAGTGGCGGAGCAGACCGTGGAGGCACAATCGCTGCCGAACCGCCGACTGCGTCAACATGGAAATGTTTCCAGGGACAATTCTTGGAGGATGCGAAAACAGGGTTAGGCTTTAGGCTTTAGGGTTGGAGGCTGAAACTACAAGGGTAGGTTTGGGGGCCTTCTAAAAGTTGAATTCTTGTGGCCTTATAAGGATTATAGCGAGAATAAGGATTAAGGGTAATAAAGATTGCATACTATTTTCAAACCTACCCCTGTCTTGGAGGCTGTACAAATGGGAACCGAAACCTCATACGAAATTCAGGTGGATTCCTAGATGAGCGGCAGTCGGTGTTTTCACATGAAAGTATCTGGACAGGAGGTTCCATGCAGAAATGCATTGCTGGCTGCTTTGGATTAGCAATAAGTATGTCTTCCTTTGGTAGCCTCAGCATCAGCAGTGGCACTTGTTTGGCTCATGCGCAGCGGTTTACATGTATCAGCTTTGGGATGCGGAAAACATATAGTCCCCTTAAGTCGATAGAATATGGGATGTATGGGGATCTTAGTATAATAGACCCAAATCCATATTCTCTCTATTCATAATAGGGTACTGTTTCTGCATGAGCCGACTCTCCGACACTTGACAACGCCTCTGGGCATCGGCTTGAAACAGCTACACCAGCCCGAAAGTGCCCAAAAAAATGAAACCTAGGCATCCTGAGGCGCCAGAGAAGAGGTGATTGACAAAGGCTTTCCCAGCAAGGGAATGGTCCACCAGGGCTGACATAACCTCAATGCATTCTTCAGCATCCTCCGCAAGGTCCATCGAGGTAGGCGGTGAATGCCACCTTCTGCCTCCACTGACTCATGCATCTGCTCCTGTGCCCACCTCAAGGGAGTGACGAAAGCGAGCCATATTTAGGGGTCCTCTTGTGTACCCCAAAAGGTCCCAAACCAACCCGAACACTACTTGTAGAAAACACCCGCACAGATACTGAATGCTTTTTTAATGAGACTTGCGGAGAGATCAGGGTTTGGCTTTAACCCTACTCCCGTTGGAAAACCTTACGGTATGGAAACCCAGAAGCATGCCAATGTGAAGAAACCTCCTTAACCCCTCATAGGCGAGATTATTACTAAACACCAGCGCTAGCTACAATTAATTGGAGAACAAGGGTTACAAGACTCCTCGACCTTAAGCCCTACAAAAATCTCAGACACTACACAGGATACTACCTGGTTATTGACTGAAGTTTGCACACCTAGCTTATCCCTGGTGCCCAAACCCTAAACCCCTGTTGCCCTTATAACGAATATTACCAGTACCGTGCCATTATATAAAAGGTGGCATGATTCTTATGAGGGGTTGGGGGGTTCAAACTTACCAGGGTAGGCTTGGGTGTCCGTATGAAAATTGATGTTTAATGCCTTAAACTGTTTATACGTGTTAAAAAAGGATTAAGGGTAGAAAAATCAAAAGGCTTGTTCCAAGCTACCCCTGCCGGGGGGTAGGGATTACACCCGAAACCTGACAGTGTGGGGGTCTACTCTAAACCCTAAACCCTCAACCCTGAACCCTAAACCGCATGGCTACGGATGCTTCCAAGTTGCACTCCAAGCCCAACAGACATAGACGCTCAAATGGTCCCTTTTTCAACTGACCCTAGTCTTTGTAGGGCCCTTTTTGAGCTTCCATATTCGTTTGGGGAAAAGCTTTGGGGGCGGGCGGAAAGTTCTTCAAAGTTCAATTTTTGAGGCGTGGTGGTAGGATTTGGAGTTTGGGGGCCAAGCGGCTTATATGAAGGTCAGGGATTTAGGGTTTATGTGCTCCTCAAAAGGGACCCCTGAAATTGGAACTTCAATACAACCCTAATTAAACCCTAAGCCCTAAACCCTGAACTTTAACCCCCAACTTGAATCATCAACCCCTGAGCACTAGACCTGACCTTGGATTCGCATGATCAAGGCGTTAAAGCTGCGTGGTTGACGGGTTTCTGGGCCGTATCCTCCTCTGAACTATTTCTTGGATTCAGGGTTTTGTGATGAAAAATGAAAGCCTCTGGAAATTACGTCCTCTTACTCTATTTGGATCAGTGTGCGGGGACGGGGGAAGTGCCGTAGTTGGGCTTTAAGTATATAATTTTGGGCACTGTCAAAAAATTCCGTTGGAGCAATGCGCCTTGACGGGAGAGATTGCTCCTATTCATCACTACCCTGAACCCCAAACGACCCCAGTGCCCTAAACAGCCCTCGGCCTACACATTTTGCCTCTGTACTGTCTGGTCCCATTTGGAAAAGTACCGGGCTGAGCCACTCCTGCTTCTTGTTCTGAGTACTGATGGAGTCTGTTGCGGCACTCCATCAACATGGACCTGAAAAGAGGGTCTCTCGCTGAACCAGACCCAAAACCCGACACCCTAAATCCTAACCCCGCAAGAGCCTAAACCCTAAACGCTAAACCCTAAACAAAAATCCTAAACCCTGAACCCCCACCCCATCGACCGTCAAGGCTTTAATCAGTCCATCGAGTTGATATGGAGCCCCAGAAGTCCCTAATAGGAGGTTTAGGGTTTGTGGGGCTCTCATTGGGATAGCCCATGCCAACCCTACGCTTAAAGAGGCCTCGACATCGTCAGCTGCCAAGCCCAAGAGATGACCTCAGCAAGCACGGATTTGACGGTTTTGTAGGTTGAGGGTTTAGGGTTGAGGGCTTAGGGTTTAGTTGGGGTCACGCCTTTAAGGCTTTCGGGCTCGGAGTCTAGGGTTGAGGGCAGAGGGTTTGAAGGCTTAAGGATCGTCAGCCGAGTCCCCACAGACTAACCCCTAAATTCCCTAAACCCTGGAATCCCTACACACAAATAGTTTGCACTGGGGCTGAGGGATTCAAATCTACGGGTTAGGGTGTATGGGGCTTGGGAATAAAGGCTCGACGAACCAGTTTTCGAGTCGAAGCCACCAGAGCACACTGTTACAATGTCCTGAATAGGGCTTTAGGCCCTAAGCCCAAAACCCTAAACCCTTAGGGTAGGTCCAAGAAGGGTGGGTACTGGGAAACCTCAGAAAGCCTTGGAGAGTTCTAAGGAGCACTTGGGAGTATGGGGCAGTATGGGGAACTGCTGGGCTACCTACCCCCTTGAACCAGCCCGGCTAACTTGTGCCGCCGATATGAGCTTCTGCCGTTTTCAGGTGGATTCAAGAGCGTCATAGCGGTATACGTAGGGCATAGACCCCCGGACTAAGGGCACATACTGTAGGAGTCCATGCTGTTGATCCGAGACAGTTGGTAGGGCGGGTGCTTGTTGTGATTAGAAACCTCTGGGAGAGCTTCTTGATGCTTCTTGCACTTGCTTGCGTGCAAAAGCATTAGGTTCAGGATGTTCAGGGCTTGGGTGTCGTTAGATGTAGAAATCTAACTACGGTGGCCGAAATCAAAACACTGTGGCCAAAGCATTACTTTGCTCAAAGGTACTTAGGAAACATCAAATGCACCCTCACTCTAGGTGGTTGTTGGGGAGCTGAAACTAAGTTACGATAATGAAGAAACCTTGGTATGTGACTTGACAATGATGAATCTAAGAACAAGGCGGTCGCGTACGGTTTGTCAGAGACCCAGAAGGTTTGTAAACAGACTTCCCCCTGCAATGCACATAACCCTTAGCTCCTCACCCCAGAGCCCATCCCACCAGAACTCCAAAGCCACTCAACACCAAACTCCCAACACCATCCTAAGAGTCTTATACCTTCAATCCTCAACCCTTAGACAGGCCTGAACCCTCAAGCCAGTAAACCCAGAAGCTCTTAGAAGACCCTAAGAGTCCTCGCTTCAATTGGCGCCTGTGCTGACAGGCTGCGGAACAGAATCGTCAGCGCTGCAGCGGCCGGAAACTTGCGGAGGAAGGCAGAAACTGCCTGCATAGAGTGTACCCTCTCTGAGACAAGAGTGGAACCCGCCAAAAAAAGGGGGGCTGCTGTGGGGGCTATTTCGCCCTCCTCCAAACCAATAAGCGCGGACCAAACAACATGCCCTGTAAAGACTACTGACTACTGTTCTTGTTGTAACGTCCTTTTAATGAGGCCGGGGAGTTCCACGCTCGTTTCTAAGTACAAGCCTTTAAAACTACCCATATCAGTTTAAGGTCTATTCGAGGTAGCGTATACTGAAGTTACAGAAAGAATCTACGTCTAAGACCATGATAATTATTGATAATCGACCCTGGAAGCCCCTACATAATCCAGTTTCCATGTCATCTTCTCCATTATGGCGTACTTTTCCTAACCTTCAACCCTATGTTTCCCCTTGAAGCCCCCCTTAAGCCCTAACCCCAAAGCCCGTGGAACCCTCTTAAAGGGACCATAGTTATGTAGGTTCCTAGATAAAGGAAGGGTTCAGGGCTTACAGCAAGTTTGCGGCCTGAAGCCTTCCAGGGACTGCTCAAACTCAAAACCAGACGCCCCCTAAACCCTGAACCTTGACCTCGGATGAGTTTGGCTGGAAGCACAGTAGCTCAGCTTCTTCTTCATAGGGTTTCCCACTCCAAAGCAAGGCCTTTATGCATGAGAATCATTGACTCTCCAAACTGGAAAACTGCGGGTTTGGAGTTGAATCATGCAGGAGGAGGTCTGAGTTTAAGACTTGGCGGGTTCAGTCGCGTTGGTGAACGAGCCCGAAGCCTATAAGCACCAAAAAATAGACCTGGAACACCCTAACGCGTGAACCCCAAATCCTCAAGCACCACAAGCCCTGAACCCCGAAACCCTTAACGCCTAAACCCTAAACCCCAAAACCCTAAACCCCAAAACCCTAAACCCAAAACCCTAAACCCCAAATCCTAAACCCTCAACCCCCAAAAACCCTTAACCCCCCAAACCCTAAACCCTCCCTACAATGGCCTTTGGTTAGCCAGGAATGAAGGAATGAACCCTTATAGTAATCCCTATATAACCCATTCTAGTAGTTTCCATGTCCCATTCCAGTCCTGAACCCTAAACCAATATAGCTGTTTCCATTTTCTTTTCCACTCCTTCATGCCCAGCTAACCAAAGACAGTAGCTTCCATTTATATAACCCTTGGTTGGCCCGTGGAGCCCTTTGAAAACCATTAGTATATAGGGTCCTTATGAAACCAATAAAGGAAAATATTTAAGTATCCCAAAGGCCAACCCAGAACCCATTATAGTAGTTTCCATGTTCCATTCCTACGTGGCCCTTAGGACCCCCTACTAAAACTTAACCCTTAGGTACCTATAATAGAAATACAAGGGAAGCCCAAAGGGTTAAGAGTCTAAGGTCCAAGCTAAGTCCCAAGGAGATTCCAAACCCAAGGCCAGGCAATGGCCTTGCTCTGTCCTTCGGCCAGCTGGTCCGCTGCCACTGTCGCCTGAGTGGCTCAAGGCACCAAATCCCTAATCCCCAAGGCTTCAAGGGCTTAAGGTTTTAGGGATTTAGGGGTTCAGCCTAATCCCTAAGGATTCAATGCTTTAAGGTTTTGGGAATTTGGGGGTTCAGGGGTTTAGGGTCCTGGGGTTTAGGGTTTAGAGTTTAGGGGTTTAGGGTTTGAGTTACGCAGGGACTAATATGCAGTTTATGTAGGGGGGATTATGTAGGGTTATGTACGGTTATGTAAGGATTTAGGGGTATTACTCCAAGCATGGAGAATGAAATGGAAAACAACGTGCAAGATGAAGTAAACACTGAGATTCTATGGTGATTCATAGTGTGCACTTGTGCGAAAGCTTTTCAAAAGTATGGCCGTGTTTACAAACAACTGGACTTTCACTTTCACAAGCCCCCATCGAAGGATGTACATGGGTATGTAGGGACCTACGGGCTCTTCTGGGGATGTGTCGGTTTCGGGTTTAGGGCTTGGAGTTCAGGTAAGCGTTTAGAGTGCATGGTTGAAGGTCTAGAGTCTCGGGTTTAGGTTTTTTGGGGGTTAGGGATGTAGGGATATGTGTACATACGTAAATACATATATTTCTATGGGGATTTGTGGGATTGGGTCAGCGGAAAAAAACCATGAAAACGACCACCGTATTTAGGATTGAGGCTCTATAGTGCTTCCGGTTCAGGGCTGAGGGTTCCGCGTGCCGCTCCTACTTTAGCGTGATAACTGGGCTGACATCAGTGGTTGCAGACCATGAGTATGAAGGGCAGATCATTGCTCAGCGATTTATGTGAGTGCTGCCTGATTCACACGCACTCGCTCTCCCATAGAGAGGTTTCTTACTTAGTGGGCTGGCAGGGCTGATTGTTTGGAGGTGTCGCAGAGGAGACGCTGATGGTCTTTGCAAATGGCCACGAAGTAGACCATGGGCCTCCGCACTGCATGGCTGAAGATTATCGGCACAAAGCTTTGGTGGAAGTGGCCTCTTTGGTGGCTTGGCCCGTTTGCTGGCGGCGCCCATGGGGTAAGCCCGATTGGCGCGCCTTGCCTTGCCTTGCCAGCTGGCTGGCCATTTATGATTCTCCATGTCATGTACTTCAGACCCCAGAGCCCAAACCTGTAAGTGTTTGCATCCAATCGATATTATTTGCTGGGATGTAACTCAGGATTTCATGTAGTCTGTTGAGGATGATGCCCAGTATGTGCGCTCAGCTGCTGCTGCCGCCACTGCTGCTGATGCTGATTGCTTGTGTTGTTCTGCTACGACAGCGATGGGGACGGCTCCCGCCATTCCAATGATGATGACAACGACGGCCTCCGAACTAGCAGTCACTGGATTCGTTAAGGTCGAGCAGTAATCGTCTAATTCAGGGTTGAGGGAGGACAAACTATGGTCGAGGGAAGGCACCGCAAAGATAATGCATTTCACAACCCGATAGCATTCTTCTATTTATGCAGCGCGGCGGTTTTGTGCACATGACATGACGGCTACTAAATTTGAAGGGTTTCGGATAACACAGAGCTTCTTGTGAGACACCTGCAGTCTCAGGCGGTTACAGAGGCGTGAGCATGGTGTCCATATGATAGGTGCTCCAGTACTGAATATTTCCATCAGAAATCTTTTTTCTTTCCTAAGGCCACCAAAATGCTGACAAATTCACATATTCTTAGCCTAATGAACTGAAAGCAGGTCAGTCATGGTACAGCATGAGCACGCGCTTCGCACAACAATCCCTAAGGCCCCAAGAGGGACTCCAATAATTTCTCCATAATGCCCCATATGGGGGTATCCCAAAATTAGGGGTACCATTTTGGGGGTCCTTTTGAGGGTCCTAATAATAAGGATTATAGTATTTGGGGGTCGATATTGGGGTCCCCCTATTTTGGGAAACCACCATATCTCCGCAGGCTACCTCTTCTTGAGAACACTCCATCAAATCAAAGGGCCACGACGAAAGATTTTGGAGACTAGCTGGGCCCATGAAAGTCAGATGCAATCAGTCAACAGCCGAATGCTACATAAACCCTAAAGCCTAAATCGCACGAATGCTTACCTAGTACTGGTCAGATACCCTAAACCAAAACTACATAAGGAATCTAGGACCAATGTTTTGGTACTTATTTTGGGTTCCACATTAGGGCGAGGGAGACGCTTCACAAGCTCGATCAGAAAGCCCTAAACCCTAAACCCCAATATATATATATATACCCTTTCATCTCAATATAACCTATTATAGTAGTTTCATGTAGTTTCCATTTTCTTTTCCATAATCCCTATTGCCCTATTATTACCCCAATGGGGCCCTAATTTACATTACAAGGCCTCATTCAACTTTTCTAGGATTCTCTCGCCTACTTTATCGAACTGGAGGACTTTCTGGGTTGCTATTAAGGAACCCTGAACCCTAAATGCACTACCATTAGGCGGAAAGCCACGCTATCTACTACATACACACTATATGGTAAGCTGGTAAGTTCATCTACATGCCTTGAACCTGTTATATTCTAGGGGCTGTAAGAGGGACCCTTAATGGGGACCCTTGTAGCTTATTGGGGGTAATAGGGTACTACCTGGTTATATAAGGGGTATACAAGGCCTATATAAGGGCTATATAAGGTATTGGGATTAGGGGTCCCTTCTAGGGGTCCCTCCTAATAACCCTTGATATATGGCAACTCAACTTAAGTAGCATAACAGCAACACATTGATTTAGCAGGTACGGTTTTCAAGGGGATAGGTTTCAAAGAGTACTTATCTATACAGGCTACAACCTTTTGCCTATGAGGCCATTGAATGTTGCATGCACAAGTCCAAGCTTCTTTGGACCCAAAGGCTTGACTAGGCTATCAAATTCTCTTGGGCCGTCCAGACCTCATAGGAGGCAGGTTGCTGTATGGTATCGGCTGAACCCTCCCCTAAAGCCTAAGCCCCGTTAACCCCAGAAACCCATAAACCCTGAACCCCATTCACCCTAAAACCTATACACCCTGGTTTCCAAGCGCTGTGGTTCCTTGGGCCGCAGACGCGCTCACACCAATCCGTGTTTTCGGCCTGCATTGGGAGTCATCTGGAAGCATGGTGTAGGGTTTATAGAGTTTATAGGATTAATAGGGCCTATAGGATAAACAGGGTTTATAAGGTTTAGGGTTGAGGGTTTGTAGTTTAGAGGTTCAGGCTTGAGGGGTTTGGGGCTTGCGCAAGGTTAAGGGTCATGCTGTCTCCACAGAGTTGCTGAAGGTTTTGTGTGTTGGGACTCGAGATTCAGGATTAGGGAGCGTGGGGCTGTAGGGTCGCGCACCCTAACCATAACACTACAGGAAGAACCAATGAACGAAGGCCTGAACTTCGCTCCCTAAACCCTAAAATCTTTTGAGGGGCCTTTGGGAATGCAAAGAGACCAAAATAGAGGCCTGATTAATGAACAACTAGAAGTGCCTCATTAAGGTAAAGAAGACATAAGTCTGTTGCGTTGAAGGTGAAACAAGAATGCCTACAACCCAATATACTATGTAGTAGTTTCCATTTTCTTGTCCAGTAGATATCCCTATATTACCCTACATTATCTTAAACTAAACCCTAAACCCTATATTACCCTATGAGTGCTTGTAGTCAGTCATGGAGTGAGATGAGAAATGCCTGGTTGAGGCACAATGTACTAGAGCTAGAGAAGGAGCACGAGAGAATATATTGAAAGCACAATATAAACATCCCCTGAACCCTGAAGGCCCTAAACCTTAATGATATACCAGTTGTGCGGTACAACCTTGCGAAAAGTAGATGTCGCCATGCACATCCCAGATTCATTGCTGAGATAAAACTATTACGAAACATCAGTGTCACAGATGTATAGTACTAAGATTACCTACAAGAGATTAAACCTGCCTGTGCTCCCAAAGTATTAGAATAATAGGTGTGTTTGTTTTTCAAGGCCTTGGTTCATTATTCACCTTTTTCTGCTCCAGACAATTAAAACCCCAAACCTGAAACCTGAAACCCAAACCTCTAGAGCCTAAACCCTAAACCGAAAGGGTCTTGTTTGCCTAATCTCGGAGTCCCATCGCACAAACTCGGTCATCGGTCCGAGAACTCGACCCATATGCCAGGGGTCCCCTATGAGGCCCAGGATCCCTAGGCCTGTACGGATAAGCGGCACAGTTAAAGCTGTTTGAGGGGCAACCTACGGGGTGAGGGGGGACCTATGACTGACCCATATCCACTGAGCCATACGGTTTAGGGTTTAGGGATCTCAAGCTATTACCAGCCTTCTGGTACCTCTGTTTAAAACATGTTAAGACTCTCTTCTAATGGCATGATAATAGTAGGGTGCTACTTGCGGGAGTTGTTTATCCCGAAGCCCCAAGCCGTAAGCCGTAAACTTTCCAGCCTACACCCTCACGATGTGAAGAAAAGTGGTTTTTCAAACTGATGAAGCCTTCTGCAGCCCGCTCAAAAGGACAGGTCCAGGGTTTTAGGATTCAGGCTTTAGATCTTGGGGTTTTAGCGTTTTAGGGTTTAGGCTTTCGGGATTTAAGTTTGGGGTTTTTGGGTTTAGGGTTCAGGGCTTGGCAGAAACAAAAATGCTCAATTGGCAGGAACCCCAAAAGTCCACCTGCACCTCACAAATACTGAAAATAATAAGCGTTGCACCCACAATGTTTGAAGTTTAGTAATAACAATGGGCATCAGGGAAGCCTAGGCATAAACAAAACCCCTAAGCCATCTAAATGTCGGTTCAGGGTTTAGGGTTCCATATACCTCCCGCCCTGAATCTGTGATGGTTGCGTAACAACTGCCTTGACAGCTTTCAGCTGTTGGTGTGCGTCGGCCAACTCCTTTTCCAAGTCCTCCAGATGAACTATCGTTGAACCCGAAAAAACGGCTGTTTTGATATTCAAATATGTGTATATGTGTACACGTGTTTGAGATTTGGCATACTGCGGTCATCAGGGCAGGAAGAAATGTAAGTAATGATGGGACTTCAAGATGAACTTCAAGACATTGTAGCACCATGATCTGCAATCTCGCGGCCTCTACAGTGTGCGTAATCCGGCTAGCGGTAGTTATCCCTTTGGTAATCACAATGCTGATGCTTGTTCATTTCAGGCAGATGCAAGCTTACCAAGCAGCTTCCTGCACATTCGGCAGTTTAGGGTTCGTGGTCGATCCTTAGTGTCATAGGGTTGATAAGAGGCCCCTGTAAGGGAGCTCCCCGAAAACCCTACAACGCTTATTAGGGACTACTGGGGCCTTTTTGCGCCCCGTTGAAGGTCATTGGGCCCATCTGAGCCATTGTCTAAACTCCCAGCGTCCCGCTTAATAACCCCAATAGTAGTCCCCCATATAACCCCCCTTTAAGGAGTTTAGACTATAGCACGTTTGAGAGCTTGGGTTCGGGGTTTGGGATTTGGGGTTTAGCGCCCTCATCCACCCTGTGATAGTGCGCCTAGTGGATCCCAAGATGTTCCAGGCACTTTCTAACTGGGGATTCTTCAAAAGTGGGCACTTTTTTTTTCTTGGGGGGGATCCCCCTAAAGTAATCATTACCTGGACGGTAGCGGAACGACTTCTTTTAAATGAGTGTTGGACCATTATGTTACCCCCCGACCGTTAAACATTGAACCCCAAGCCCTGAACGCGAAACCCAATATTATATAAGATCTTAGCTGACAGTAAGGAGCCTCTTGACAAAAACATGTACCCCCAGTGAAACCTTGAAAAACAAAAAGTCCTAAGATCCAGGCTGGGTTTGGGGTTTAGGGTTAGGACGGCCCAGTAGCAGTCCATAATGGGGATCTGATTAAAGGTTGTACGTATTCATATTATATCTGTTATCCTACTGTTACTGGGTGGAGGCAGTACCCAATCTTCAGGTATCTAGCCGTAGAACCCTAACCCTAGACCCTACATCTAACCATCTCAGCTGCGGTCAAAGCTGGACATATCTGCAAGACGCAAAACCCAAAACCCTAAACCACAGTTGAATTGAAAGTTCTACCAAAAGGCTAAGCCCTCAACACTAAAATCCAGACAGATCTGAAATCAAAGGAAGTAAGCAAAACTGCGGAACCGGACGTATGTTCTAACAGGAGCCCGGCCCCCGCTATGTCCTGCACATCTTTCTGCAAGGACTCGACCTGTAGGCTTCAGATGGCAAAAGGTCAAGAGCCAAGGCAGCTTACCATACAGGTTTGTCGGATTTGAGGTTCATGGAACCTGAAAATCGAAGGCATGCATAAGGGCACTGAAATCTCCATTCCTAGCTACCGATGCACCTCGTGTCAAGTAACATTACTCACGCTCCATTCGCTTGAACAAAAAAAGGCTACTGTCGGGAATACCAGTCCGACTATTCATCATCTGTTGGCGGGTGGGGGCGTTCAACAGCCGTTGGTTTGTACCGCGTTTATGCATTACACGATGGCTGTGTGGCTGATTTCACAAAACTGAGGTCCCCATTATAAGCAGCCGGGACCCCTAATTCTTGGAGGCCACCATACGAGAACAACTAAAAAAACTCTGCTTTCCGCTGTAGCTGGTGTTTGATGGCTTCCAAGGGGGAATGGGTTCAGGGTGCAGGGTTAATCCAACACCCTAAAACCCTCCGATGAGGAATGCTGTCTGGCGGAGTTTTCACAAGGAATCCCCCACCCTTCGAATACAATGCACCTGGAGATTCGGGGCAATTATTACCCAAACATAACTTACAACCATACTAGCGGACTTAGGGGGCTTGTAATGGGGTTATGCGTACAGTTATGATTGGGCTATAATGCTTAGCCCACTTTACCCTGGGAAGGAAATCGTTCAATGACTGTATCGGCAGGCATTCCGCAATGCGGATTTTGCTGTGAATTGTGTCCGACACGGCCAGGTAATAGACTCCAAGGCGGAATCTTTTCTTGCGTAGCTCCATGGTCTTGGTTCCTCGCAGGTTCATTGCAAGCCATCCTCGCTTGAGTCTCAAGATGCGGCTGTGCAACGGTGGCTGTTCCTTCGGCAATGGCTCGTTTGACGAGTTGACGCTGCAAGCAGGGAGCAACGGCAGGGCGCGCTTCCTCGCCTTGGTTCACTGGCAGCATGCGGCAGCACACTGTTTCGGCTGCGCAACGCTGGCTCTTCCTTTATATATAGATACAAGGAATCTCATACCCCCCAAAATATGAAGGATCCCTAAACCCTAAACCCTATATATCCCTATATAACACCCAATATCCCCTTTTAGGGATCCCTAACATTGATCCAGAATTCCCCTCAGGACATGCCACCTTCGGAAACTACCGGAGCTCCTAAGATACCAGCAGCTCACGGTGAGCTTCTAATCCTCTCCTCTAATCATACAACCACCCACCCCCACCTGATACGATAATCTAAACTCCTAGTATCCCCCTTAAACACCCCTATAATACTCCCCTATATAACCCCCTTTAAGGAGTATAGGCTATAGGTCATATGTTCCCAACATACTGCAATATGGAAATATGCATGATCAGGGGGCCGGGGTGGGGATTATCTCCTTAAGGGGCGGCTCTCAGAAATTTTGCAGATTCAGGGTCTAGGTGCTGGATGAATATTGCTGAACAAGTCATTTGTAATCTCAATTTAGGGGTCAGGAGGCATGAAACGTAGTTCTGATCAACACGAACCCAGGAAAGAACTTTGACGTTTGTCTATGATTTCTTCCTGGAGATACAATCTGCCAACCTCCCATCCCCTAATAACAAATGTTCCCTGCTTCTATGTAGTGGCACTACATTGGAAGTATTCATTCTGAAGGAAGTGGGAGTATATCATTCAGTGTGTTTGAAGTGGAGCCATGTCTTGAAGGACTGTAACCCTAAACCCTAAACCCTAAACCCTAAACCCTAGGGTTTAGGGGGTTAAAAATGCCCCAACTTATAACCACCTATGAGCTTACCAGCACCCGATTTGCGCGAAGGTTCTGTGGCTACCGCCCTCTACGTCGCCCTACTTCCCGACCCCGAGCCCCAGACCCTATGCCCTGCTCATATACCTGGAGTTGCGTAGGAGAGGTAGAATTTCACCACATATGCCTTATTTTGGGCCAGGAACCTCCGAATAGGGCAACAAAGATATGAGGACTATCGGGTTCTTTGTCAGTCTGTAGGACTTATGGGCGAGGATTATCTGCGGAATACTTCGTAGCTCATGACTTGCATTAACGCAGGTCTCGCTCAGTACGCAAAGCGCCCAATGTATCATGCCTAAGGAACCTTACATGCTACTAGGATCCTTAACTTGACTTGAGGAATATTACAGAATTCACAGTGTTACGTGCTCTGAGTATAGCCCGCAGTAAGCTCACCCGCCCAAATGCTCGAGGCATTCAACTCAGACAATTCCGCCTGCCACAGACAAACAGTAGGCAGCAAAACCACAACTTATGACCCAAGCTATATCCCTTTGTGTATTACAGCTTTGAAATGTTAGCCCTTGTGTTTCGCAATGCACTGCTCTGCCTAGATAAAATCTTTACCTGAAGCACGTGCAGGGCACCAAGAAGACAAGTACCAAGGACCCCTTTCAGATACCATGTTGTCACAAAAACTACCACAGGCCTAGCCAACTACTATGCACCCCTGCCGCTAGGAGTCCCCATAATCCTTAATAAGGCCCTGAGTTTGTAGCATCTTGTAGGTGCGCAAATATTGGGGGACCCCACCGTAACCCCATCATGTCGTTCCTGGGAAGCATGGCTTTCCAGGCTCCGCTCAAAAAGAAAAAACACACCGAATCGGAATCAGGGGAATCTGAGCAGTCGGCTAGCTCCCGTTGTCGATTCGCCTGTGACGATACAGGGGAGACGAGTCTCTGGTTGAGTTGGCTTAACGTAACACACGAGACGAAGCCATATACAACCTCCGCACAAACAAAGTAGGTGCTGTAATCACTTCATCTTCGCAGGAAGGTTGGGTGTAGCTAGAAGGCCGAGCTCACACGCTGGCATAGCTTGCCTGAGGCGGGTTGGTGCGGGGGTGGGGCTCTCCAAATTCGGAAAGAGAGCTGTTCGTCGACAAAAGTTGCGGTAATGATACGATGGAAAACTGCTCACTTGCAAAGGCCTCGAACATCAAAAATCAAGCCTTCTACCCTGAAAGGTTTGGGAAAGGTCTGCACCCCAATGAATGCGAACAAAAATCCTGAAGCCCCAAACCAGGGGAATGGCAGTTTGCAGAGCAGGGATTATGGGGAATATATTGGGTATATATTGAGATAATGGAAAAGAACATGGAAACTACTATAATATGGGGTCCACCTTCTCTTTCATTTGATTCCCCGTATGCAGATTGCATACCTCATCCTCTTTGGAGATGCTAAGGTTCTCGAGATGGGAACAGACAGCCGTCATCATCTCGCCAACAGCCGTCAGCGTTAACTTTAAGCCCTGACACTACACCTTAAGCCTTAAACCTTGAAACCTGTACCCTGAGATTGAACCCTAAACTCTGCGTCCCAAACCTCAAAACCTGAGCCCAAACCCAAAACCCAAAACTCTAGACCCTGAACCCTAAATCCCTAGACCCTAAACACATGCCTCGCCATAGCGCTCACACAAGGCGCCGCCAGCTTCATCATAAGCCTAGTCGGGGAACTACTTAGGGCTTAGGGATCCCATGGGTTGGGGTTTAGGGTTTAGGGCCTAGGGTTTAGTGACTTGGGGGGGCATCTCAAAAGAGACCTACCCGGGCACGTACGATAGGGCATTTGCTGATCTGAGCTATAGTCTACACTCCTAGTACCCCCCCTTAATAACCCCTATAACAATCCATATATATATACCATATATATACCATATATATATATATGTATATATATACCCCTATATAATCCCCTTTGAGGAGTTTAGAGTATAGCTCATGTCATGTTAGGGGCCCCTCAGCCCAGAGTCCAAGTGTACTGTCCATCTGTGTACGGGCCAAACTGTAGACCTTTCAACCTAGCATGATCCTTTTCAGGGAACCCCCAAACTTTCGGGTGGTCAGAATTAGAGGGATGGTAATGGGAACTGGGTACTAAAACTGTCAAACTGCGACATTTTCTACCTAGACCAACAGTCTATGCACATTCCAGATGCGTCCATGTAGTCCTGACTCGGCCGCTCGGATGGCAAGAAGCGGGAAACCCATTACTCAGTACTGTTCATGTATTCCCCATAGAAGGCGCCACAGGCCCACAACTTCCGTGCTATTGACAAAGTACAACTTACTTCCTTCCACGATTCCTTCCATGTCCTCGAGCTAAAGCCAAAAAAAGCAAGAACCCCAGTTTTTGTACAACATGCTACTATGGGTAGTTTGCAGGAACCCTCAAGTCTCAATAGGCTGGGTCCTCTCCTAGCGGCTCCCATGCTGATCTTTTAATAGCCCCAGAGAATCTGACATCATCATGTCTGGTTCTACAGGGTCAACGTGCTAGGGCCAGGGAGTCTAGAATTACACCCAATGCGATCCGTCAAAACTTAGCTTGCCGGTTGCCCCAACCTCTCAACTCCACCAATTCTCATCAAGGGTTTCAGGATAGTTTATTGACAGTCTCAATGATCACACAGTGTAGGGTTAAAGGTTGTTCTTCAAACATTTTGTAAAATCCAAGTAACCACAAACAGCCCGAACAAGATATTCCACGCGTATAGCAGCTCCTTTCAATTCTGCTTGGCAAGCTTGTGGGTCCTTCCACGACACACGGCTTCTGTCTCGCGGTGCAACTCGCAAGACTCCTTATACACGCTTTCAAGGAAGCTGGAAAACGCAGCCTGAACAACGCCTAACCCAATTGCAAACACACACACAGCCACGACCTTCGACCGAAGACCCTACCATCCAAACCCTAGGTCCTAAGCCCCAAGCCCTAAACCCTATCAACCCTGAACCCTATAGAACCTAGGCCCGACACCTGAACTCGCACATCAAAGCCCTAAACCCCACAGTCTCAAACCCCATACAAGCCTAAACTAGGATAGCTTCCTTGGAACCTCCACAAAGGACACATCACGTACAAAGGACCCCTAGGAGGGAATTGTAAGGGGGCTTTAGGGTTTAGGGTTTACGGTTTACAGTTCTGACCCTGCCTGCTGCAATGCACGTGTCTCGCATCGAGCTGTCTCGAGCTCATCAATGAGGTCGTCACGCTCCTCTTCTCACTCATGGGAAAGGGAGCATGGGTCACAGGGTCCGGGACATTTTTGGGGGGGAATCTCGGGATTGGCATTGGGATCCATAGCAGCAGTCCCAGGCATGAGTCTCGACATGGTTCATGTTTTGGAGTCCTGGCATTCTTTCGAAAGCTTGGGCCAACTGCATTTCCTCTGAATACTTTAATAATTTACACCCTAAACTCCAAACCCGGGGTAACCCCTAAAACCCTAAAACCCTAAACACCAGACGCTAGGGTTGAGGGTTTGGGGTTTAAGGTAAACCCTAAACCCGACAAACACCAGCGCCGGCCCAAAGCTTTTCAGCACCGTCCTTCTCTAAGGCGGCAACGCGTCCAGAAAAGATTTCAACCTCCTCCGGAAGCACAGACGAGGTCACTGAGTTGGAGATTTCTGGGGAGGTCATGTGTTCAAAGTTCGCTGTGGTGTCGGAAAAAGTCAAATGAGAATTAAAGGAGGTGTTGTAGGGCTACGTGCTCATATGGGATGTAGTCTAAACTCCTAGTCCTAGTATCCCCTTTTTGCCCCTATAATACTCCCCTGTATAACCCCCTTTAAGGAGGTTAGACTATAGCTCATATGAGACGGTTGAAGCTGCATTTGCTGGCAACAGGAGCCTCGTACGGCATGTGTTGCAAAGAATTTACAGGCTTCGACCATGTCGGACTTTCAAGCAACAAGGAGCCTTCTTTGGGAGTCCGTATGACAAGAAGGATCTCCATGTCTCTCTCTCTCTCTCTCTCTATATATATATATGTATATTTACATCTCTATACATATATACATACATACATACATACATACATACATACATACATACATACATGCATACATACATACATACATACATACTGTATTTGCCTGCTATGGGCTCTGTGGGATCCCTTAAGCCCTCAACCCTCCACCCTGAGGCCCTAAACTCGAAACTCTAAACCCTGGGCTTAGGCTTTAGGGTTGAGG